>PISX010028962.1:0-20776 GCA_004024625.1 Mellivora capensis | reverse complement strand
GCTGTGTCCTCCTGAACTGCATCGCCGAAAAGAAAGAATGTTCACCAATTATCTGATTTGGAGGGAGCTTCCCCGTCAGGGTACAGGAGTGTCTCCAAAGCATATGATAAGAGCAGTCATACATGAAGGTGTTAATGTATGACACCTACAAAATACAAGCCAAAGTTCTTTTGGAAAAATTTTAAGGATTCATTGGCTATTATCCAAGGGAGCTTATTTTCCAAGAGAAAAAGGTCAAGATAATGCATTGAGTGCTCTTTTGGCTGAGAGACCCCCACACCACTTAAAAAATGAGAATTCTTATCTGAGACCAAAAATATTGAGGAAGAATTTTAAATGTTTCTAAAGTACCTGTCTGTCTGTGCTGTTGCTGATAGGGCATTTGGTAGACCTGAGAAAGCAGGAGCACTGGGGCTGTGGCTGATGTGGGTCCAGGGTTCAAGGCCCTGGGGCAAGAGCCTCCACTAGGTCTGTCCTATACCCACATGGAAGCCGTTCACTGAACATGAGAAGGAGGGGCTGGCTTTAATCCAACCTTGCCAGAGAACGGAGGGCAGCTAGCCTGGGCTCCATCTTCCTTTGTCCGATGGCACAGATTCCAGGAGCCCTGGGGTGGGGGGGGGGGGCAACCTCTGGGAGGAGGACTCTGTTCTTCCCCAGATTGGAGACCAGAAGGAAAAAACTGCCTAGGGTTCTTCCCCACTTAGGAGCCCACTTCGCCCAGTACATCTTCTCCTGAGGTGCCGAGAAATAGATCTACACCAGGCACCGTCCATACAGCATGAAAGCAGAAATGCATTGCTTCTGAATTGCCTCCACCTGCAATGAGGCTGCTTCTGAAGATCCAGAACCACAGTGAGGCACTTTTCTCTCTACCAAAATAATTTTTGTTTTTTTTTTTCTTTTTAGTTTTACTGCTTTTATTGGCCCAAATGGAAACTTGGTAGGATTTTGTTATTTTTAGATAACGTTTTATAAGTGGAGATTATTTAAATGTGACTCATAAATTACTCGATTCCATTTTATTTTATTTGAAGATAGTGCAATTATAGTATCTTTACTGTTGTTAACAAGTCCACTAAAATCATCCAAAAACATGGCAAGAATTTTATTTTGAATAGAATAATTTTGAAATTTGTTTTATTTTGGTTTCACTGTTAAGTAACTATATAACATCTCAAGTTGATTCACAGTTTTTAGGATGGTGTTTTATAAATATATATTATATAAGCATGAATCTTATTAGTCAGTTGTTTCTATCCTATCTTATTTGTAGATGGTATAAAAGTGTTTTTCTTACTGCTATTTAACAATATCTTCTATCAATCCAGAAAGAGTAAAGTTTTGTCTCTCTTCGAAAGTAATGTTGCATTTGTCTTATTTGACTTTGATGCTGTAGTTAAGTGATTATATAAGTGCTCAAATGGGAGCACAGTAGAATTCTAGTTCTTAGGATAATATTTTATTTTATGTTTTAAATATTTATTTATTTATTTTAGAGAGAGAGCAGGGGGGAGGGGCAGAAGGAGAGAGGGAGAGGTTCCCAAGCAGACTCTGCTAAGCGCAGAGCCAGATGCGTGGCTTGATCTCATGACCCTGAGATCATGACCTGAACTGAAACCAAGAGTCATTTGCTTAACTGACTGAGTTAAGCACTGAGCCACCCAGGCCCCCCTAGGATAATGTTTTATGAATGTAGCTTATTTAAAAGTGAATTTCCCGAGTGCACTGTCTCTTTCTCCTCTAACCTGTGTAAGAGGATTACTTCACTTGCTGTTCAACAAAGCTCATAGCAGTGTAGTGTAGTGAGAATTTCATGTGAGCTTTCTCGTGTTTGGAGGTATTTGAAACTCAAAGTTGATTTCTGTTTACCAAGGGAAGAATTTACTCTAGTTATAAGATAAATAAACAAAATTTGATTTTAAAATATAGTTTTGGAAACTTTGAACATGGCCAAAGATCCCTCCTTCTGTATTCATTATGAATGGTAGGGTGTATGTGGAGAGGGTTGTGGTTGGGGTTATGGGGGATCCTACAAAGGCTTTGGATTTTGCTCCTCAGTTTCACCCTTAGAACTGAGGAAGAATGACCTGAAAAAGGCCCCAGTGCCCAAAGCTAGAACAATTTTGGCAACAAAATAGATAATGCAGTATTGGATTATAACATACAATGTAAAGTAATCACACATGACTCTGTGCTGGTGTAAATAAAAAATTGAATAAAGATATGAGAGAGAAAAAACAAGTTTTTCTTGCAGAAGAATTCCAAATCAGAGATATATAACTCCCTTTCCCAGAAGTGGAGCTGAAAATCCTCTCTCCCTTCAAAAGGGCAGACATAATGACTGGCTCCCAAAAAACAAAGTACGGGAGGGAAAGGTCCTAACACTACAGTGAAGAGGACTCACAGGTACACCTTAAGTAAGTGATCAAGGGTAGGATCTCCAGTGATAAGTCACAGTGATATCATGTCCCTTTGGATGGGATAAGTTCACTACATCTCCATGGGTTTTGCCCCCAAATCCATGACCCCAGTCTAATCATGAGAAACTATTAGACAAACCCAAATTAAGGGGCCCTGCAAAGTACCCTACCAACACTCTTCAAGTCTATGAGATCACAGAAAGGAAAGATGTACGGACAGGACATCACAGATCAGAGAAGACTGAGGAGACATGATTGACTAAATGCATTTAGGAAAAGGATATTAGTGGAAATACTGGTGAAACCCAATAAAACCTGGAATTTAATTGAGAGTAATGCACCAATGTTAATTTCTTAGTTTGGACAAATGTGTCCTGGTCATGTAAGATGTTAATGTTTGCAGAAACTGGGAAAAAAGTATACAGGAACTCTCTGTACTGTCTTTGCAACTTTTCTATAAATCTAAAATTATTCCCAAATTAAAATTTGTTAGACTTCTGAGCCCAGAAAAGATGGTGTAGGCTCATCTCTCTGCAGTTCCTGCTAAGCACAGCAAAACCCTGGACAAAGGCAATAGACAACTGACCCCAAGGTGACTCTGAATATCAAAAGGAAAGGACTGGCTAGTTGGGTGCCTGGCTGGCTCAATCAGTTAAGGGTCAGACTCTTGGTTTTTTGACTCAGGTCATGATCTCAGGATCAGGAGATCCAGTCCTACCTCAGGCTCCATGATCCTTTTGCTCCTTCCCCCACTTGTGCTAGCTCTCTCTCTAAAATAAATAAGTAAATAAAGAAATAAATAAAATCTAAAAAAAAAAAAGATACAGAACAGTTCCATCACAAGAATCTCTTGATCTACCCTTAAAAAAACAAGAAAAAAAAAAAGACTGACTATGACCCTCTGGGATTGAGGAATAATAAGTTGATGTGTTCTCTGGGTTTTAAAATTTTTTTAATTTAAAAACAATTTTTCTTCATGTCCCATATATCCCAGGCTACATGCTAGGGGAACCTGAAACTCAGAACTGCCAGGAGAAGTAGACAACAGAAACATTAAGACAATCTTGGTCTTTCTGGCCAAAAGACCAGGAAACAGACTTCCCAGCAGGACAGAAAATTTTTTGGCAACATCCCTGTGTCCCAACCGAATAGCATGGATGCCCCCCACCTTCTACCCCAAGGTGGGGTCAGCAGAGCCTGAGAGCAGAGGGCAGATACCCACTCCTGTTCTTCACTCTGGGCAGCCACCGAGGACCTGGAGAGACATTCCCTTTCCTCACTGTTTTAGTGTCAATGAAAGCAAACAGGAGACTCTAGGTTTCCTCTCTCACGGCAGCTGGTGTCCACCCCTCCTCCCAACTTAGAGACTGAAAGGAGAATTTCAGATGGGAGGAAGCTGCAGAAAGGGATTTTTTAAAAACCTGCATAAGAAGTCCTGGGCAGACATCTAACCGCTCAAACATGAAACCGCCCTTAATAAACATACCAGAAGGTTTGAGAACTGGATACGGCCACTGAGCAGTGTACAAAGTAGACCAGAGTTGAGGGAAATTGGGGGGGAGATGAACCATGAGAAACTATGGACTCTGAAAAACAACCTGAGGGTTTTGAAGGGGTGGGGTTGGGAGGTTGGGGGAGCCAGGTGGTGGGTATAGTGGAGGGCACGCATTGCATGGAACACTGGGTGTGTTGTAAAACTATGAATTCTGTTACGCTGAAAAGAAAAATAAAAAAATAAAAAAAAATACTTAACTGAAAACAAACAAACAAACAAACAAAAAAACCCAAAGTAGACCAAAATAGCACTACAAGGGCTCCAATCCAGATTGTCACTGGAACTACAGCCCACACACATAGGCCAGGACCTGTGCACTAAATATAGACTGAGTGATGGCTGTTAAAATAGGAGATTCATAGAAGATCCAGATTGCCTAATGCACTATTCAGATGTCCAGGGTACAGCAGAAAATCACTCATCATAACAAGGTGTTCACTGGAATGTGCACTGGACAGACTTGCATGATCACACAGGTATCCCTGGGACAGAATACCTCCCTGTGCATCAGTATTCTAAAGTTTCTAATGTCTCTAATGAGAGTGCCCTTGGGCACCTGCTTTGGGGAGGTGAGGAGTAGAGACCCTCACGGCTACTTGTGGGGTGCGGGAGGCAGGGAACTGAGAAGGGTGAAGGAAAGTCAGGTAGCAAAGGAAGGGAGGTTTGGATTAAGGAGCTCACACCATCACTTTCCAACAACATTGAAACAAAATCCTTTCCTTGGGTTCATTACACCATTGACCATTTTCTATTGAAAATACTCTTGATTTGTGTTCATGGCCAAAAGCAATAAACAGACATTTGATCATTACTTGGATGTCTCTTCTGAATTGATGGAAGGATGAATGATTCGTCATTCCTAAAGAACTAAATTCATAGATCTCCGTATTAAATCTCACGACAGAAGGATGCTGCCCCACTTTCACATCTCCTGTAAAACCTACAGCTCATGCTCCTTTGATCTGCAGCCTCTCCTCTGTTCTCAGCTTTGTCTGAGAAATTCAATAATTGGGAGACAGCTCTTGTCTATTCTTTTTTTTTAAATAATAAGCAAATATTTCCAACACTTTAAGGTCATTACGAAGCAAAATACCTTGACCACATGACCTCAGTTATCTCCCACAGAAACACTTCCATTCAGTAATGAGAACGGAGGGGCAATACAACCATCGTGGAAATGGAATACAGCTTCCAGCTTAGACTACCTAAGATTGGTTAATGCCCTTTGCAGTTTACAAAGCACTTTCATGTACAACAGTGTCTTGTTTGAGCCATGTATTAGTCAATGTTGTGCCCCGTGGACTTGCAGAGAGTTTCATTATCACACCAGTCGTGATGAATGGGTTTCCCATCATTAGACAAAGGTTGAGTTAAATCCTTCATTTTAGAATTAGGAACGTTCTCCAGATGTATTTTCATGGCACCTTTTGTTTTAAAAATGCCAATTATGCCCAAAGCGTTCTACTTTTGACTGGCTTTTAGGAAACTTAAAGGTTCAATTTAATGTTAACTTGTTATAATAAGGTCATATCAGGATATTGAGACACCCAGCCCTTCTGCTTCTTTAAGATTGTTTCTAATTGTACTATTTTTCATTATGTTCCATCATGCTTTTAGACATGAAAGGGGCTTTGGATGTTATCCAAATGGCAGTAGGAAGCCATAAAAAGGTTTTGGCAGGGAGATGACCTGATTGAATAAGGATTTAAATGGATCATTCTGGTTGTCACATGGGGAATGGAGTGTAGCGGGCAGGCATGGGGGGAGGGACGCTGAGCATGAGACCAGAGCAGAGGTCTGGAGCAGGTGCCACCGAGGAGATTGGCAAAGGAGGACAGACTCAAGGCAATTTTGGAAGTAGAACTGATAGGAATTAGTGGTGGTGTGGCAATGGAGAGACTATCTGATGGATGGCCAGTACAAGGAATGGAGTACAAGAGGAAGTCTGGGGATAGAAGGGGATGAGCAACCATGGCGTGGTACTTGGTGATAATATACTAGACTTCTCTTATCTGTGAAATTGTGGGGACAGGAAGACAATGAATCAGAATGTGAAGGGAATTTGCATTTCTCAAGGACATCAGGGACACATGCACAGACTAGTGCTGCTTGTCAAGTTGCTCTTGTTACCAGTGTGTGTCCCTTGGTGAGGGAGAGTGTTTCTTCTCTGCGGAGTTGTGGCTAGGGATTCTCCCACTTGTGGGTGCAGAAAGAAAACCCCTGGGCCTGTGGTGAGAGAGTGGGAGGCAGGTGTTGCCCTCTCAGGCCTATCTTGGTTATCAGTCACCACTCCCTTCCTTTTCCCTCCCAGGGTGAGAAGATAAGGGGGCCCACTAACTCAGTGTTTTGAATGTTGTGTCCTCTGTCTTATCCCATCTCCGCAGTTTAGGGATCCTCCCCTGTGACTTGCACCTCTTCTAATTGTGTGGGAGAAAGTGGCATTTTGGCTGGAGTTATGCACTGACCGCTATGTTGCTTTGGTATCGGGATGGCTGCTTCTCTTTTCCCTGGGACTTCACTGTCTCTGCCAGGTTCTTTCTGTGGGAGACGCCGGTCTGTCTTTCACCTGGTGTAAGTCCAAGGCTGCAAAAGAGATATGGGAAAGAGGAGAGCAGGCTGGCATGATCTCTCTCGCCACATTTGGCTGATCCCAGGGCAGTGCAACTGTCTGCCATTAAACAGAAACCTCTGAGTTACAATTAGGTGAGAGAGTAAGAGGATGTTCCACACTCGAGCATCTCACGGCCAGGGCCACATGGCACTCACCCAACAGCATTAGTTGGATAAGCATCTGTTTCTATATGATTCTGTCTACAGTTTCACTTAGAGAGCTTTTCTAACCTAATTATGTGTGTCAACTCCGTGGCTGTAATCAGTGCTCTTGGGTTAACCTTCATAAACAGTCAAATTTAGATGGCTTTATGGGCTGTCTTAAGGAGTCCTTGGGTTCCACTAGACATGACGGATTACCGCACGGTGTAACTGAACTGTGCAGCCTGCTGACCTTTAATATGCACATTAATGGTGATTGAGTCTTGGCACCACCTTGCCGTTTTGGCTCTTGTGTTGCCTTTGTACATTAAAGTATGGATAATGTCTAGCAAATTAGAGTGACCTGAACTGGTTCCAAGTTATGAGTTCTCAGTGAGTTTGCTTAAGAAGGAGCCCAGCAATTAGCTCTGAAGTCATTCTCATCTCCCATTGTCCGCCCCTCACCTACCCCCTGTCCCGGCCCTGGGTTGAGTGATGGAATTACAAATTAACCCAGCTAGAATGGCCATCAAGATCAAATCGTGCACCTTGTCTCCCCAGAAATCCTGAAGAATGAATGGCCATTGTTTTTCTCCCCAACTCTTCCCAACTGTTTGTCATTTGGAATAAACAAGAAGGCCTAACACGAGTGAGAAGGGGGCTTCGGGTGGCTTTGGATGTTTATACAAAGTTATCTGATGTGTTATGGTTAAGTTCTCTCCCTAACCTTTCTAGGTTGTTACTGCATTTCTTTTCTGTTTATAAAGCCATTTCTCTTCCTGATGGTTGATCTTGGGGTCCACATTTGCCCAGACCCTCTCCTTGCCCTGGGGAGTTCTAGCAGAGTGTACCTTGTAAACCTGTGTTCATCATTTCCTCAGAAGTGGTCAGTTATCAGAAACTGTAAAATAAGTTGATGAAGGCAAGTGAAGTAGAGTCCGTTGTTTTTGGAGACACTATCAATATTCAACCATAATAAAAAATGACTGGGTAAAAGCAATTCTGATATATAATAAAGATTAGCCTCATTTTATGAGGCAGGCTACTCCCTAGTTGAGAAGAGTTGAAGAAACATAAATTGCCTTTCCCTCTTCTGGGAGATAAAAATCGCCTTTCCCTCTTCTGCGTTTGATGTTGGGTACAGCGTGTGTTCTTTAGGGCTCGTGGTTGAGAGCATTAAAGTTTCTTGCCCTCTTTTGCAGCAACTATATCTTTTATATATATGTAAAAAAAAGCAACTTTGAATTTGCTCAAACTCTCCTTTGTCTTTTCCAGAGCCGGATTGTCTGGTTCTCTTCCCGAAAAATGTTTTTAATCCTTCAGCACTTACGAGACAAGAGTAAATAAGATATGTCGGGGCCCTAAGGGGGGTGGTGTTGCAGAAGAAGAAGAATCCCAGACTGAGCGTCGTGCCCGAGGCTGCTCACACTCGCTGGCAAGGGCTGGAGGCTTAGTTTTCAGCCATTGGGAGAGCTGGTTGATTTCATGTGGGTCGCTGGAAATTGATTGTGGTGGGATTATTCATTTGGCAAGAGTGCTAATCGGGGCTCTTTACACCAACCACCCATGAGGTTATTAGCATATGTCCCTAGACCACTGTTTCTTCTGGAATAGATTACAATCTGGGTGCAGAGCCCTTCTCCACCACTAGTGACTCTGATGGCAAAATGGGTCATTTCTCAGATGCTTGAGAACACACTGAGGCTCGGGGGTGGGGGGTGGGGAAGGTCAGTATGGGACTGGGGGTCTGGTTTATCAGTAGCCTTCACGGCTGGAATTCTCTCACTTGCACTCTGACTCTGCTGAGTTCTGGGGAAAGAGAGGCTTCTTGCTGTCTGTGCACAGACAGACCAAGCATTTAAACAGAGGCAGGTGAGCTCCTGGGACAGCAGGCAGTCCTAAGGAGCAGCAGGTGGGGGGCCAGGCCTGACACTCAGTCTTGATTCCTTCACCTGTGAGGCTGGCTGTCATGGACAATGTCCAGGTACATCTGTTTTAGGAATAAAAACAGTGTAGGAACTTCTTTTAAAGCACTCATTTCAATCCAAGCCACCAATCTTACCCCCTATTGAAGAAGTCAAGCTAAAAAGATATTTCTGAGAAGCCTCAGGCAGTGAGGGGCAGGAATCATGTCCTTGGCTTTATATGCCACATTCAGGGCTCTGATAATGAAATTCCATGACATAGGAGACCTGGGAGGCATGGATGTTCTTCCTGTGGATTTCTGAGCTCTTTGCAAACCAGAACCAGATGCTCTGAAATCTTGGGTCAGGTTTTCCTGGGCATCCTTAAACCAGTCTGCAATTCTGGCCATCCTATAGCCAGCAGCAGTGAGGAGTCTGAAGGCTGGCTCTCAATTTTTAAAAACCTTCCTTTGCTTCAGCCTGCCAGCCATTTGTTTGATGAGGTCTAAGCACCAGTTAACCCGTTTCATCTGAATGTTGACTCTTTTAGCTCCTCCCCCTTCCTCTGGCTGGAATGGACAGAAACCATCATCTCCAGGTGGAAAGAACACTCCATGAACTTCACTTATGAAGCTGTCCGCTGTGAGTGCTCTCGACCCCAAAGAAAATCCCAAAGGAGACCTGTTTCTGTGGCCTCCCTTCTGCCCAGCTCGTCATCCCTTGCTCTTGCATCTGCTGGGAACTGGGCATCTCGATACCTTCATCTTCACCATCACCGACTTGATGTACTATTCATCGAGGACATTCCAAATACCACGTTTGTTTGTTCTCGTTGTTGCTGTCCTGGTTAAGTTAGTCTTATGCTCTTAGTACTTTCATAGTCTGAATTGAGCAGATGATCAGGGAAAAGGTAGGAAATTCATGGAATCATTAAGGTTAGGACCTTGCAGGTGAAGGATCCCAATCAATATTCTGCCCCAGTGGTTCTCAACCAGGTGACTTTGTCCCCTGAGGGGGGGACATTAGCAATGTTTGCAGAGATGGTTGATTGGGTGGCTGGTCACTGCTGGGAGGAAGTGCTGCTGGAATCTGGTGGGTAGAGGTCACGAGGCTGCTACACACCCTACAGGGCACAGCCTGCCCCTCCCCCAATAAAGAATGATCCAGCCCAGAACATCCTTAAAGCCAAGGCTGAGACACGCTAGTGTCTACCTAGTGAATGAACCCCCTCCAGCCTCAGACTGGACAGCTCTAGGGACAGAACAGCTCAAGAAACTGTGCACAGAAGAAGCACCTTCTACCCCAGACCCACCCATGCTGTAATGAGCCGGTGGCCATCAGCGAGAGCAGGTGGGACCAGGAAACCCCTGGGGACTCACCATGTGCAGGGGAACCCCAGGTATGTGGTGGCTCTCTTCTGTGCACGGAAGTGCACACACACATTTATTAAAAGAGAGGTGGTTGCAAAGGCAGGTGTAGAACAGGGACACAGAAATTGTGGCGGGGTCAGATACGGTTCTCTGAGGACGGCCACTAGCTTTCAGTGAGGGAGGGTTCTTGCGAGCCCCTAAGTTCACAGTGAAGAAAATCCGGAGGTTTCCTCCATGCGCTTTGTTTACTTCTGTTCTAACCCCCGCTCCGTCCTGTTCCTGTGCCATTGATTTTTTGGCCCCAGTGGTGTTCACGCTGGGCCGGGAGACAAGCGGGGACAGTGAGGGTTGAAATTTCAGGAGCAGACCTGCGGGACGCTTCAAGGCCAGGAGCACTGTCTCCCTGGCTCTCCTCCCGCTGGAACGGCCTCAGCATCCCGTCAGTGGGACAGGCTTTCATGCCAAACCTGTGAAGCTTGCCAGTGAGGGGAGAAGAAAAGGCAAACCATTACTGTGAAGTATAGACACAAGTGGGGAATGAGTGCGTGTGCACTCACTCTCCCAGATATCACTCACTCTCCCAGAAACTCTGGATCGCCCTGCAATAAAAACACGGAGCATCCTGCTCAGGGCTGAGAAGGGCTGGAGTGTCTCCTGGGGGCGTCTTTGAAAGGCTGCCCAAACCACAGCCCTAATCACCGAGGCACGTGGCTGACATTTTAGCAAGCCTGCCTAGACTCTCACGGACCAGAGACTCGGGAACACTGTCCCTTCGGAAAGCCGCTTCCCGTTCCCTCTCCTACCCACCCGGTTCGGGCAGGTGTCCCACCATCCGGGGAGGATGTTTGCACGGTGGCCGGATACCAAGGGTATCGCTCAATACTCTTCCAAGGGGTGGGACTTGGGAATTTTGGCATCATGGTGTGTGTTGCTGTAACAATAATGTTTTACATTAATAATGTTGCTTTCATCCAGATGGGTTTCAAGCATCCTACAAGCTTTGTTAAGTAATTAGAACAAGTTTTAACAGTTTAATTTGTCTATCATTGAGCGTAGTTTCTGGGTGAATCATGGGGTTTTTTTGACCACACACAGCAACAGGATATTGATCTGGGATGGGGTAGAAACAAGGGTTTCAGGTGAGCTTCAGGGAAGCCAAGCCTTGGTGTGAACTGGAAAAGCATCAGGTCCCACAGTCTTCTGTCGTACATGGAGTGAGTGAGGACCAAGATGAGTGGATGGGTCCAGTGCCTGGTGTTATAGGAGGGGATCAGAGAGGTTATGTGAGTGGTCTGAGGTCACACAGCTAGTGGCTGAAGCAGGCTTGAGCAGTCTGTCCTCCGCAGCAGTGCCGATCTCAGAGAGAAGGACAAATTTTTCAGGGCTGGAAGACCGGTCTCAGGTGGTTTTCTAAGGAAGGCTACTTTTCCTTTAAGCTAAGAGATGGATCTTGAGCAGTGGGGTGGGGAGTGGTTTGTTCCTCTGCAGGATGGAAGCGGGGGAGCAAGCCCTGGGCGGGAAGACAAATTACTCTCACAGGGGCACCATGCACCTGGGACAGGGGACGGCGAGGCGCACGCATGCCCCATCTCTCTCTCTTCGCCACACCCCTGTGAGGAGGCCATTCTCAACTCCATTCTGCTGCTGAGTACGTGAAGTTTTAAGGAAGTGAAATGATTTGCCCAGACACAGCACTCCGAAGGTGGCGCTCTTTGCACTGCCCTCCCACCCGCCATGGGGGAGCACCATGTGGACAGCTCCCCATGGCTTTCCCGGCAGCCCTCACGCTCTCTCCTGGTGCCTGCACTCTTCTTCTCCTCTTACCCTGAGCCCCTGTCATAACACCTGGCAAGGGGTGAGGACCTGGCAAGGGGCCTTTGAAGGGCACCCACCATATCCTATGTGCCCTTGAAGATGGACCTTGGCTGTCCTGGCTTGACAAAAGCTGTGAGCACATCTGCTCAGGAGAGAGCTTCGCTAGAAGGAAAATCCAGCAAGCAGAACTTCCATGTCATCTCGTCACTTCCTGGGGAGGTGCCCGAGTTGGGCATGAAAAGTGCCACCCCCAGGGATGTCCCTTCCTCATCCCTGGAACTGGCGAAGGTGTTAGGTTACATGGTAAAGGAGAATTAAGGTTGCTAATTAGTTGATGTGGATGTAGGGAGATCATCCTGATGGCCCCAGTGTAATCACAAGGGTCTTCAAAGTGGAAAGGGAAGGTGGGCAGGTGAACCAGAGTCAGGTGTGAGGACCAGACCAATTCTGGTCACTGCCATTGCTGGCCCCAATGGCTGGGCTGCGGTGGAGGATGATGGACCCCCATCACCCGGGAAGGTCCTTGTGGCTGGTGGAGCTGGGCACTGCCCCCTGTGTGTTTCAGCTAATACCTGCAGAGTCTGTGTATTTGGTTGTGAGCGAATGGCCCAGAAACCTAGGAAAAGGCTGAGCTAGGGGGTTAGTCCAGGTGTCTGACTCAAAGGTTCAGGATGTTTCTTGATGTCAACATTCGCTCATTTAATCATTCATTCAGCAAGGATCACTGGCCTCTCCAGGACCAAATGTGATTCTACTTGCTGAAGATGGGATTCAGGTGCACAGCTGCCTTCCTGTGGATTCATAACACACACCCTCTCTCTGGGGGCCACAGCCTTCGGCGTCTTGGGGCCCAGTGGGTTCAGGTAGGGATGGCTTTTGTGGGTGAGGGTGACGTGGGCACTGGGCTGCCCTGCAGGGGTGCAGGCCCGGTGAGTGTGGCTCACTTGGAGTTTCAGAGGAAGTTGGATACCTGGAATTTTGAAAATGTGAGCTAGTTTATAGATATTTAAAATGAAGATGACATTTAAAATACTGGCCACCAAATTGATTTTAAAAAATACTGGAGACAGAACGCTTTGAGGGGGCTGGATTCAGCCCATTGTCTACTGATTTCGGGCACTGGTCAGAGCTGGTTTTGCTTGAACCAGAGCAAACTGCAGATGTGCCTTGGAGAGGAAGGAGCGAGGGTCACTGTAACACGTTGAGCCCTCGGTGCCCAGCCTTGATCAAACCTGTGGTTACCATGCCAGGTCAGGTGTAATAGCACATGGACATGACCTTGTGCCTGAGAGTGGTGCTCCCACAAGGATTTTCCACATTTACTGGTAGAATCGTTGCTGTTATGATTGGTCCGTTGGTTATAAGGCATGGTCTTGAGGTCTTGAGTAGATCTGCTTCTTTAGGACTCAGGCAGCAGGTTTTTCGGTTCCCTCTTAGCCAGTCACACAGCTGTGCTCAGCGTCCCTGTGTTCTTGGTAGAACCCAAGCTCTGTGCCCTGGGCACCTGCCTTCACATTCAGACGGAGTCAGTGGCTTGAGGGAAAGCATGGGGTTGGCTTCACCTGTCCATCTACAGTGACAAGGCTGGGAGGAGCTGGGTGGAGATGGTTTATCATGAGCGTGACTGGGTCTATCCTGACGGATGACATGAACTGGCTCTGTGGTCCACTGTCCCCAGCTCTCATTGGTCAGCGGCCCCTGTGATGATGGCAAGATCTCCCTGGAGCTCCTGATCCTGGAGCCACAGGCTCAGGCCACCCAGGTTGCCTCTTAACAACTAAATCACAAGAAATTCACTGTTGTCCATCCATTGTGTTCTGGTGGTCCCTGGCGATGCAAGATCCAAGACCAACCTGGTCATCTCTTGTATGGAGCTGCTGGTCTCCCTGAGCCTGGGCTCATTGCCTCTTCAGGTTCTGTCTGAATGTCTTGAGACTGGCTTCTCGTAGGTGGCTCACCCCCCTGAGCACCTGGCCTCTCCCTAGTCCCTACTAGAATTCCGCGGAACCTTCTATTAATTACTCAAAGCACAGCAAACATGGCGCTGTCATGGGACATGCAACTTGACTGTAGACTGGGCCAGCAGGGAGATTCTGATGCAGGAAAGTCACTGTGGTGGGACTTTAGGGCTCCACTGGCTCCATCTGCCCTGAGCTCTCCCCCTCATTGTTGTGCCTCCTGCCTCCCGGACCATGCCCTCCCTTCCCAGAGTCCACACTTCCAAGGACTTTGAGGGACAGCCATTCTCCCCACCCCCTCGGTCCCACTGGGGCCCCTGTCACCATGTCTTCCCTGTTACAAATGTGCCAACAACAAAGGCAGCTTTGACATTCTTCTGGCACACAGCAGTCTGGCTCCTGGGTCTCCCCAGCACTCCCACCCTGGGAGGATTCTGGCTTTCCCTTGCACAGTGATTCTGAGAGTGTTTTCTCAACATTTTCCCAAAACAGAGTGGCAATCTGTCTCCAAAGAGGAAGCCAAATGACCCGCCGGAGAGGCAGGGCTGTCCTGACACTGTACATGGCGTCGCTCCCTTTGCAGCTTGTAAGGGCTTCTGAAGTCAGGTACTCAGCCTGACTCGGAGCAGCGCACTCCCAGCTCCTGTGCTGGCAATCTCCTTGCCTGGGTCACAGATCCGAGCCTGGGGTCCTCATTCCTGAGTCATATCAGTGTTCCCTCCTCAGAGGGCTGCAGGCTGGGGTCCCCTGACCAGCCAGGCTGCTGTCACACCAAGCAGGTGCTGATGGCTTCCAAGCACTGCTCCCTGTCCCTCACACCAGCTAGCGACCCCCTGGAGGGCCTGGATTTTTGTGACCATCCAGGTCACCAGGCTGGAGGAAGAGTGATCAGTTTCACTCCCCCTTCCCTTCAACACGTTCTACTCCACAGCCCGAGGACAGACGTCCTGTCTCTGGGCCAGGGATGCAGACTCCCCGACAGCAGCACGCAGACCTACTGGATCTCCTCGCACAGGAGTCGGGTTGTAGGGAGACCCAGCACGTCCACCGTCCCAGCTCCTCTCCAGACTGGAGGTGGGGATCCTGACCAGGCATGAGGCATCTGCTGTGCCTGGGGTCCCATGGACTCCCAGTGGTGTTTGTAGCCTCTTGAGGGCTGAAAAGAATGTTTGGGTAGGCCTGACACCTGCTCACAGTGCAGGGCAGAGACTGGGGCTCTGGCGTCCAGCGCAGTGGGAACTGTGGTGGGGCCTCACAAATTAACACCAGGACAGCAGCTCAAGGCCAGGCTCCCTGATGAATATCTGCCCCTGGCACACATGCTGATCTCAGGTCTCTTCTCCTGTGTATCATTTCACATCACAGCCCATGCACATCGACCCTGAGTGTCCACCACATTTTAACGGCTTGTAATTTACCCCTATTTGACTAGTCATTACAAGTGGGAACTGGGATGGGTTAGGTGGTGTCTCCCCAGATTCATATGTTGGTATTGCAACCCCCAGAATGTGACCTTATTTGGAGACAGGGTCTTTACCGAGGTAATCCAGTGAAAATGAGGTTATCCAGGTGGGTACTGAACCCAGTGACTGGTGTCCTTATATCAGGGGATATTTGGACATAGAGACAGATAGACATTGAGGGGGAACCATGTGAAGACATGGGGAGGTGGTGGCTGTCCACACGCCAAGGAGAGAGGCCTGGGACAGCCTGGGACTGTTGGGACTCACAGCCTCAGAGGGAACGAGGCTGGCAGACACCTTGACCCTGGACTTCTGGCCCCCAGAGCTGAGAGACAATGACGTTCTGTTGCTTTAAGGGCTTCAGTCTGTGGGACTTTGTTCTAGCTATCCTAGCAAAGGAATGCAGACCTTGTCATGTGTGTTTGTTATGATAGATAATCCCACGAGAGCATCTCCACGCCTATGTGAGCGGGGTGTGAACCTTTGCTCCTTCTCCAGGACCCACTCACATGCCCCTGTTCCCCACAGCCCCTCCTAACCCCTCTGTGGGCACCATGTGTCCCGGCCTCCCTCCACCAGAGCTCCTGTCCCAGGCAGCGGTCAGCACGGACGTACAAGGCTGCGGGTCCTCTTCTCTCTGCACCCGTCGTCCTGAGCCAGTGTGGTGGAGGACAGATGGGTCTCTGCTGCACAAAAGTGGGAGTGGTGAGGGTGAGGATGCCTCTGGGCAGTGGCCACATTTGGTGGCCAGTGGGGACAGTTTTGGGTTCTGGCTGGTCTTTCTGTGGGAGCCCCACCTTGGGACGAGGCAGGACACAGAGGTTCTGATGCCCACACTGGCTGACATGGAGGGACCGAGGATGGTGGCTCTGCGGTGGGACCCCAGCAACGAATGCAGCCCCAGGCCTGCCAGCTGGGCCAGCAGGAGAGGGAGAAGCCACCATCATGGACACAATGCATGACCTGGCCGAGACAGCCCATCTTGGGACAAGTCTTGCTGTTTGACCCAGAGGAAGCTGATGTCGTGTTAGTGTCAGTGCCATGGAATTCATTTCATCGTGGACATGCTAAAAATCTGCTGCCTAAAAGTTTAGGATGCAGGTTTGAAATTGAAACGTCAGTCTTCCATAGATAATAAAAGTACAAGACGTTTACTGTGCCGCCAAGTTTTATCTTTAAGGAAAAAAAGGAGGTTCATTGAACATCAGTGAGCTTGAACCTCCTCCAAGTGACTGGGACTCAAGGAAGTTTCCAGATGCAGCTGAAACTCTGCAAACCAAGGCCAAGTTCCAGGCCTGGGGCTTGAACAATTGTTGTTGAGAACTCTTTGTGTGTGTGTGTGTGTGTGTGTGTGTGCACATGCATGCGTACGTGTGCAGGAACACGCAGGTGCGTGCACTCTGCTGGGTGGGGACCCAGGTCCTGAGATCCGAGTGCTCAGGTGGGGTCACCCTCTCCAACAACAGGGATGCCAGGCCTGCCTGCCAGCAGCCTGCCTGCTGGCTGAGGGACAGAGTGGATGATTTCTTGCCCAATAAACCTGTACATTGTTGACAAAGGGCATCCACAGGTAACCTCCTCTGTGGCCTGAGGGTTCCACAGGCTCGGGGAGCCACGTCCCTGGTACAGGGATTTGGGCAGTGCCCCGGGTGTCAGTGTGTGGTGTTCTAGGCTGTGCATGTGTGGGGGAGTTGGTGTTTGCATGTGTGTCTCTGAGTGTGAGTATGTGTGTACGCCTTTGCCTGGGTGTGCACATGTGTCGTGTTAGTGTCAGTGCCATGGAATTCATTTCATGCAAGCTTGCAAGTATGGGCATGTACATGTGATTGTGTGCACGAGTGTGTGAGCACTTGGGTGTGCATGCCTATGTGCGAATGTCTGCCTGAGTGTGAACGTGTGCATATGTGATGGTGCATGTGGGCGTGAGTGTGCCCTGGTGTGAACTTCTCTCATCTCTCCCCACTGCGCCACGAGAACATTCCTGATTTTATTCTCTCACATTCCTCCGAAGTTCACACAAGGGCTAGAGACCTCCAGGCCTTGGCTTTGACATGAGTCAGCTCTGACCTTTCTGGGCACGGATGTGGAAAAGGGGATGAGCGGTATTTACGCTAAGATTAGCCCACCGGCGGGGTGGCTGGAACAATGAAGTGAATGTTCTGCATTTCCTCTGGCAGCCGGGGAACATCGGGAGGACAGGATGCTCTCGGGAAACCTTCGTTCACGCCGGGAAATGAGGCCGGATAACAATTTCCCCCTCCTATTTGGGAACTGTTATTGCTTACTGCATCAGGGCAAAGTGCTGGGAAAGAACCGGGGTTGATAATTTAATGGTAAACCTTGGTGGGTATGATGGGCTTAAGCAGACAGGACTTTCAGATGGTTTTGCAGCTGCTGCCTGGTGTGAATCCGGGAAGCTTGATGCAATGATGCACCATATTCGGGTCAGGAGGTATGACCACCAAGGGTGTGGGAATCTGCATCTTTGAGAGAAGTAGGCAACAAGCGCCCACGGCCCCTTACAGCCCGGTGCTGAGCGCCTTGGTGCATGATTGCCTTCATGATTGCCTCATAGTGAGGCTGTGTTTAATGAGCTGCTGGCTTGGCTTTGGGTCCAGGACCCTGGGGGCCAGCAGAGCTGGGTATGGCTCCCTCTTTGTCATCAGGCCCCGGGGTGGGATGCAGACATCTTCCGCCTCCTCTCCAGCAGGAGAGTACTGCCTTCTGATCTCCTCCTGGTGAGCCAGGCACGTCCCAAACTCTATCGCCTGTGTCTGTTTTCTCTTGAAGTTGGTGCAGGTCTGCAGACTTCAGCCAGCCCACGCTCAGACCCCAGGCAGAGCTCAGACTCGCGGGGTCCTATCCACTCTCTCGGGGCTCGGTGTAGGGGAGCTCAGTGAGGGAGAAGGCAGCTTGGAAAGCTGGGTGGATGTAGTGTGGGGCTGGTTGCATGTATGACTCCAGTTCCGTAGTTTGCCAAAGGCTATGCTGGCGGGCATTTATTTTCCATCTGAAGATCACTTAGAGCATTCAGATGGCCTTCTCATTTGCTGGAAGCATGTGTTCAGGACGAAAACCCTGAGTGTGCGGCTTTGTGGACTCATCTCCTGGACCTGGTATGTTCCTCCATGTATCTGCCCAGAAGCCATGCGACTCGTATTTACAATCCAGAGGTCTTTCCCAGGCCACCCCTGTGATCCATTAAGGGGGAATGCCATCCCCTGCCAAGCGTATCTGGAAACATACCTTTGAGTGTTTATGTGGATGCAAGAACTAAAATACTTGCTGAATTAAAACATGGGGACACACAGGCTCTGGGGTCTGCTGCTCAAAGTGCCAACAGCATGGAATGAACGTGAAATCATTTTCTTCTTTCAGTGAGTAGGGGAGGGAGGAAACACTTAGATATTGGGTTTGATGAAAGAATGTTGTTCCTGCACCTTTATTCTCGGGTGTGATGAGGGTTTGAGCATCACTCTGGGGCTGATTCCTCCTGGAATGTGTCCCTCTGCCCCATCCCCACTCAGAATGCCATGGAGAGAAGAGGGGTGGCTGGATCTGCGTTGCCATTTTGCTAGGGCAGGGCGGTGCAGGGTGCGAATCGACTCCCACAGAATCAGTTCATGAAACTCCAGGATTGGTCGGGGTTTTCTGTGCACCCCGCTATCTCCCCTGATGGATCTTCTGACAGAGACTGAATACACTGCTTCTTAGTAATGGTGATCGCCTCACATTGTGTGTCTTTATGAAGACTCCAAAATCATAAAGCACACTTTCAGGCGATGCAAAAGGTTTGAATTTGGAATTCTAACCCTCCTTCAAACTCACGGAAAATCATGGTTTCTTTGTAAGATGTTAGACATTAAAATACATCTAATTTGATTGTACACATAGCTTTCCCTGACCAGCCCAGAGAACACAGTTATTACCATGCAAAGCCAGTTTTGTGCTGCTGTCGCTCTTGCTGTGGGAACTTAAGAAAGGGGATCTTGGTTTTTATCCATCCTCGTCAATCAATGTGGGGGTTGATTTTGTGATATTTATACCAATTTACGTCCAGGCGCATGAATTGTAGGACAACGCAAACAGGCTTATGGAACTTTTATTTATATTTTGTACTTTTGCTTTCCTCTATACCACAGCAATTTAAAGGATAGAAAAAAAAGTAAATGGTATGGAAATTCAGCTGAACAGTTGGCTCGAAATAATAGAACCCTTTCATGTTTACTGTGGAGTTCCCTATTCATGAATCATGATGCCAAGTTTGGGCAAATACGCCAAGTGTGGATTAAGTTACAGCCAAGTATGTTGGCTTTGCCCATTCAATTTATTCTTGGCAAACTTCAGGGAGTATTTATAATAAAGTCCCATTTTGAACATTCTATTGCCCCAATGGAGTTCTAATAACACAGGGTATTTATTTAATGTCTAACTCGAGGAGTTCAAAGTGCTTTATAGGCATTCTTTGACTGATCTTTATATCCCTGCAAGATTTTACAGATTGGAAAAGTCAACTGAGGCATGGAAACTTGCTTGAGATCACCCAGGAAGACCTCGGATTACTCAAGTTAATCACACATCTCCCGACGTTTACCTCAAACAGTGATGCATTCCCAACCTCTTATCTAAATGGTGTTGAATAGAAAAGTACTTGTTTATTCCTCCATGGAGATCTTTAATTAAGGAAAGTGAAAACCCCACAACACTTACGTTTGTATGTCAAAGCATTAATTTGGCACAGTATTTTTCAAGTACTTGGATTCTCTGGCGAGGAAGTTACCGTTTTAGTAGCTAGAGAACCAACAGTTTGGGAGGTGTCCCATTTGGATAAGTACATCGTGGTGATTTTTTCCATGGCTTCCAGAGCAAATCACACTAGGCCTTGGGTGTGCGTGTGCGTGTGTAGCAGAGAATCACAGGGCTGAGGGGTGGACGGTATCAGAGAGATCGCCAGCTAGGAAAGCCTTCAGCCTGAGTGTTACCACCATCCAGGCATCTGCTGTTCTCGGGCACTGGCTCGAAGAGGGTCCGTTAACATTTTCTTCACACTTCTTACGTTTGCCAAGTTATACTTGTGTTAAACTTTATACTGTGTCTGAGATGGAGAACATGCCGCATCGAGCCTTTGAAGATGATTAAAAGAAGCGCAGTGTCCCAGTCTGAGTGCTTGCTCAGGGGTACGTGTGCAGCTATGTTCCACACGCAGCAAAGCCATGTTTTTTTCCGCAGATGCTTCTCTGAAATATGGTGTGGAGAGGCCATTTCATCCGCTTGCCCTGATGAGCCCAGACCTGGTGTCTGCTCCCCCAGCCCTGGCATGGAGCTGGGGGAGCCCTTCCAGGGAGGCTATAGTCCCTGCGATCTGTTTATCTTACAGCGGATGCAAGGTCCCAGGGTCTGCTCTGAGACTGCAGGTCGTGGCCAGCATTTCAGCTTGCATGACCGTTCCACGTGTTCTCCCTTCTTTGTCACTTGGGGAACACATGCTGGAGTGGACAGAAGCTGGGGCCAGTTCCACCGGTGGACGGAAAGGCACG
>PISX010028961.1:0-20695 GCA_004024625.1 Mellivora capensis | reverse complement strand
GATTGCATTAAATGTGTAGATTGCTTTAGGTGGCATAGACATTTTCACAATATTTGTTCTTCCAATCCAGGAGCATGGAACATTTTTCCATTTCTTTGTGTCTTCCTCAATTTCTTTCATGAGTACTTTATAGTTTTCTGAGTATAGATTTTTAGCCTCTTTGGTTAGGTTTATTCCTAGGTATCTTATAGTTTTGGGTACAATTGTAAATGGGACTGACTCCTTAATTTCTCTTTCTTCTGTCTTGTTGTTGGTGTAGAGAAATGCAACTGATTTCTGTGCATTGATTTTATATCCTGACACTTTACTAAATTCCTGTACAAGTTCTAGCAGTTTTGGAGTGGAGTCTTTTGGGTTTTCCACATATAGTATCATATCATCTGCAAAGAGTGATAGTTTGACTTCTTCTTTGTGGGTTTGGATGCCTTTAATTTATTTTTGTTATTTGATTGCTGAGGCTAGGACTTCTAGTACTATGTTGAATAGCAGTGGTGATAATGGGCATCTCTGCCGTGTTCCTGACCTTAGCAGAAAAGCTTTCAGTTTTTCTCCATTGAGAATGATATTTGTGGTGGGTTTTTCATAGATGGCTTTGATAATATTGAGGTATGTGCCCTCTATCCCTACACTTTTGAAGAGTTTTGATCAGGAAGGGATGCTGTACTTTGTCAAATGCTTTTTCAGCATCTAATGAGAGTATCATATGGTTCTTGTTCTTTTATTAATGTGTTGTATCACATTGATTGATTTGTGGATGTTGAACCAACCTTGCAGCCCTGGAATAAATTCCACTTGGTTGTGATGAATAATCCTTTTAATGTACTGTTGAATCTTATTGGCTCGTATTTTGGTGAGAATTTTCGCATCTGTGTTCATCAAGGATATTGGTTCTCAGTGGTAAATTTAACTAAGGTTATAATTTGTCTCATTTGGCCCAAATAGAGTCCTTTTGACATGTTTAAATTAGTCATCTTTTTTTTTAAAGATTTTATTTTATTTTAAGTAACCTCTATACCCAATGTGGGGCTTGAATTTACCCCCTCATAGATCAATAATTGCATACTATGTTTTTGTGCCAGCACCATCCTGTCTTGGTGGAAATTAAAAATAGAGCTACCCTATGACCCAGCAATTGCACTATTGGCTATTTACCCCAAAGATAGAGATACAGTGAAAAGAAGAGCCATATGTACCCCAATGTTCATAGCAGCAGTGTCCACAATAGCGAAACTGTGGAGAGAACTGAGATGCCCTTCAATAGATGAATGGATAAAGAAGATGTGGTCCATATATACAATTGAATATTACTCAGCCATCAGAAAGGATGAATACCCAAATTTTGCACCAACATGGATGGGACTGGAGGAGATTATGCTGAGTTAAATAAGTCAAGCAGAGAAAGTCAATTATCATATGGTTTCACTTGCTTGTGGAACATAAGGAATAACATGGAGGACATTAGGAGAAGGAAAGTAAAAGTGAATTGGGAGAAATCAGAGGGGGAGATGAACCATGAGAGACTGTGAACTCTGAAAAACAAACTGAGGGTTTTAGAGGGGAGAGCTTTGGCAGGATGGGTCAGCCTGGTGGTGGGTATTATGGAGGGCATGTATTGCCTGGAGCACTGGGTGTTGTACATAAACAATGAATCTTGGAACACTGCATCAAAAATTAGTGATGCATTTAATGGTGACTAACATAACACAATTAAAAAAAAGAGTTGCATACTCTACCAACTAAGTCAGCCGGGAGTGCCCCCAACCCACCCCAAATTAGTTTTCTTATGCACAGAATTAGAGGAAGTGGGCTATAAGACTAAGCAACCAGAAAGTAGGAAGCTATTTGGTTGAGTCAGTGAAGCCCTTGGCTTTCAAGAGGAACCAACACTCACAGAAGTATTCTGGGCCTCATTTTATTTATTTGTTGCTCTAGCTTTTGGCATCTTTGGACAAGCTATGTTATATTATTATATTGGAAAATGGGAAATGACTAATTCACAGATCCATAATTATAATGCTATCTTGCAATTCGATTTGTCTTAATAAAAGAGAGATATTTGGAAATTGGGTCTTTAATATCCTCTCCACAAATATTAAAGAAACAAAGGCTAGATTCTGTTTGCATCTTGTTTGTGTATATGTGTCCATGTGTATTATACATGTGATTTTTTTCCTACCTCTGGATAGTATTGCTAAAATTAATTTGTAAAAGAACTCTACTTAATTGGCTTAAAGACAAGTGTTTATAAGAATTGGACATCCTCAGTAGGGGAGAGTCCAAGATGGTGGAAGAGTCGGAGACCTTACTTTGGTCTGGTCCCAGGAGTTCAGCTAGATAACTATCAAATCATTCTGAACACCTGCAAACTCAGCCAGAGATGGAAGAAAAGAATAGCTACAACTCTACAAATAGAAAAGCGACCACTTTCTCCAAGGTAGGAGATCCAGAGAAGTGAATCTGTGGTGATATATGAGAAGATAAACTGCATGGAGAGGGAGCCTCCATGAGCCAGCTACTGGAAAGTGATAGAGCAACTATTAGAACTTCTACAAGTCAGCTTCATGAGGTATGTCCCTGCCTGAAAGGCACTCAGGCAGCGAAGTTGGAGTGGAATCCTATGTGGGACAGTGTGATCCCTGGATCCTTGGGATCACAGGAAGACCAGGGTGCCTGAGGGTAGCAGAGTTCCCAGGCATTAGAGTGGGGAAGCTGACTGCAATCAGCAAGCCCAGGAGAGAGATCTCATCTTGGGATTACCCTAAAGCCTGAACCGCGGCTCAGTTGGGCAACTACTCTCCAAGCAGAGCTCAATGAATGGCAGAACCAGTGAGGTCCCCCTTCCTCCCCAGCAGGAGCAACACGGGAGTGCACCACAGGAGTCTGTACGGTTTGGAGACTCCCAAGTTGGGTCGCGTGCCTGTGATAGGAGTGTTCAGTCATGAGCTGGGTGAGCATCAAGTGTGGACGGAGACCAGGGAGGCAGGAGTGATTGATTGCTTTTCCCTGAGGGTGCACTGAGGAGTGGGGTCCCCAGGTTTGGCTCCAGGGCCAGAGATGAGGAGAAAGGGGAACCCTCCTACACTGTTGGTGGGAATGCAAGCTGGTGCAACCACTCTGGAAAACAGCATGGAGGTTCCTCAAAAAGTTGAAAATAGAGCCACCCAGGACCCAGCAATTGCACTACTGGGTATTTACCCTAAAGATACAAACATAGTGATCCGAAGCTGCACGTGCACCTGAAAGTTTATAGCAGCAATGTCTACAATAGCTATGGAAAGAACCTAGATGTCCATCAACAGATGAATGGATATGGAAGAAGTGGTATATATACACAATGGAATACTATGCAGCCATCAAAAGAAATGAAATCTGGCCATTTGCGATGACGTGGATGGAACTAGAGAGTATCATGCTTAGTGAAATAAGTCAATCAGAGAAAGACAACTATCATATGATCTCCCTGATATGAGGAAGTGGAGATGCAACATGGGGGGTTTGGGGGGTAGGAAAAGAAGAAAAGAAACAAGATAGGATCGGGAGGGAGACAAACCATAAGTGACTCTTAATCTCACAAAACAAATTGAGGGTTGCTGGGGGGGGGGTAGGGAGAGGGGGTGTGGGGTTATGAACATTGGGGAGGGTATGTGCTATGGTGAGTGCTGTGAAGTTTGTAAACCTTTCGATTCACAGACCTGTACCCCTGGGGATAAAAATACATTATATGTTTATAAAAAAATTAAATTAAAAAAGTACATTATATGTTAGTTTAAAAAAATCCCCCCCCCCCGGTTTTGTGTCTTTTCTCATTTGTTTAGTATTTATTTCTCTGGGTCATATTGTCATTTTAGTATTTTGTTCTCTTGTTCATCTATTCTTCTCTGGACAGAATGACAAGACTGAAAAACTCACCACAAAAAAAGAGAACAAGAGGCAGTACTGACTGCCAGGGACATAATCAGTATAGATGTACATAATTAAGATGTTGGAACCCGAGTTCATAATAACAATTATAAAGATACTAACTGGGCTTGACAAAAGCATAGAAGACACTAGAGAATCCCTTCCTGGAGAAATAAAAGAACTAAAATCTAATTGAGCTGAAATAAAAAAGGCTACTAATGAGATGCAATTAAAAAAATGGAGGCTCTAACTGCTAAGATAAATGAGGCAAAAGAGAATTAGTGGTATAGAAGACAAAATCATGGAGAATAAAAAGGCTGAGAAAAAGAGACGTAACTACTGGATTATGGAGGGAGAATTCCAGAGATAATGATACAATAAAGCAAAATAATATTAGAATAATTGGGATCCTAGAAGAAGAGGAAACAGAGAGGGAGAGCCAGAAGGTATGTTGGAGTAAATTATAGTGGAGAACTTCCCTAATCTGAGGAAGGAAACAGGCATCCAAGTCCAAGAGACATAGAGGAACCCCCTCAAAATCAATCAAAATAGGTCAACACCCTGACATACAGTAGTGAAAGTTGCAAATCTCAGAGACAAAGAGAAAATCCTGAAAGCAGCTCAGAACAAGAGGTCCATAACCTACAAGGGTAGAAACATTAGATTGGTAGCAGGCCTATGCAGTGTCCTGGTAGGCCAGAAAGGACTGGCATGATATATTCAGGGTGCTAAATGAGAAAAAATATGCAGCCAAGAATATTTTATCCAGCTAGAATGTCATTCAAAATAGAAGGAGAGATAAAGGGCTTCCAGGGCAAACAGAAACTAAGGCTATCGTTCAAAACAGAAGCTTCCAGGAAAAAGCTTCCAGGACAAACAAAAACAAAAAGAATTTGTGATGACCAAACCAGCCCTACAAGAAATATTGAAAGGGATCCTTCAAGCAAACAGAGAGCCCAAAAGTAACATACACCAGAAAGGAACAGAATCAATATACAGAAACTGTGACTTTATAGGTAATACAATGACACTAAATTCATCTTTCAGTAGTTACTCTGAATGTAAATGGGCTAAATGCCCCAATCAAAAGACACATGGTATCAGACTGCTTAAAAAAGGAAGACCTATTGATATGCTATCTGTACTAATTTTAGATTCAAAGACCCCTCCATTTTAAAAGTGAGGGGGTGGAGGGGTGCCTGGGTGGCTCAGTGGGTTAAAGCCTTGGCTTTCGGCTCAGATCATGATCCCAGGGTTCTGGGATCAAGCCCCATATCGGGTTCTCTGCTCAGCAGTGAGTCTGCTTCCTCCTCTCTCTCTGCCTCCCTCTCTGCCTACTTGTGATCTCTCTCTGTCAAATAAATAAAATATTTAAAAAAATAAGTAAATCTTATAAAAGTGAGGGGGTGGAAGTCATTTATCATGCTGATGGACATCAAAATAAAGCTGGGGAGGCAATCCTTATATCAGACAAAATAGATTTATTTTTCAGAAGATTATTTATTTATTCATGAGAGACAGAGACACGGGGTGGGGGGATAGGGAGAAACAGGCTTCCTACTGAGCAGGAATCCCGATGTGGGACTCGATCCCAGGACTCTGGGATCATGACCTGAGCTGAGGCAGATGCTTAACCAACTACGCCACCCATGTGTCCCAGACAAATTAGATTTTAAACCAAAAACTGTAATAAGAGATGAAGAATGACACTATATCATAATTAAAGGGTCTATCCTACAAGAAGATCTAATAATTGTAAATATTTATGCTCTAACACAGGAGCGGTCAATTATTTAAGACAATAAAATTTAGGAAACACATCGATAACAATATAATAGTAGGAAGCTTTAACATCCCACTCACTGCAAAAGACAGATCATCTAAACAGAAGATCACAAGTAAATAGGGCTTTGAATGACACTGGACTGGATAGACTTCACAGATATATTCAGAACATTCCATCCTGAAGCAAAAGAATACATATTTTTCTTGCATGCACATGGAACTTCCTCCAGAATAGATCACATCCAGGGTCACAAATCAGGTCTCCACTGGTACCAAAAGATTGGGGTCATACCCTGCCTATTTTTGGACCACAATGCTTTGAAATGGGAACTCAAACACAGGATTAAATTTGGAAAGAACTCAAACACATGGAAGCTAAAGACCATCTTATTAAAGAATGAATGGGTCAACCAGGAAATTAAAGAGGAATTTAGAAAATTCATGGAAACAAATGAAAATGAAAACACAACTATATTAAACCTTTGGGATGAAGCAAAGGTGGTTCTAAGAGGGAAGTATATAGCAACACAAGCTTTTCTCAAGAAATAAAAAAGGTCTCAAATACACAACCTAACCTTATACCTAGAGGAGCTGGAGAAACAACAGCAAATAAAGCCTAAACTCAGCAGAAGAGAAATAATAAAGACTAGAGCAGAAATCAATGAAACAGAAACCAAAAGAACAGAATAGATCAAAGAAAGTAGGAGCTGGTTCTTTGAAAGAATAAGGTTGATAAACTCCTGGCCAGATTTCCAAAAAGAAAAGAAAAAGGACCCAATAAATAAAATTATAAATGAAAGAGGAGAGATCATAACCAACACTGAAGAAATACAAACAATTATAAGAACATATTATGAACAACTGTATGCCAACAAATTAGGCAATCTGGAAAAACTTGATGCATTCCTAGGGATATATAAACTACAAAAATGGAAACAGAAAGGAACAGAAAACCTGAACAGACCCATAACCAGCAAGGAAATTGAAACAATAATAAAAAATCTCCCAACAAACAAGATTCCAGGGCCAAATGGCTTTCCAAGGGAATTCTACCAAACATTTAAAGAAGAAATAATACCTTTTCTACTGAAGCTTTTTCAAAAAATGGAAATATAAGGAAAACTTCCAAGCTTCCAAAACATTCTATGAGGCCAGCATTACCTTGATCCCCAAACCAGAGAAAGACCCCATCAAAAAGGAGAATTACAGACCAATATCCCTGATGAACATGGATACAAAAATTCTTATCAAAATACTAGCCAAGAGCTTCTACTAGTACATTAAAAGGATTATTCACCCCATGACCAAGTGGAATTTACTCCTGGGATGCAAGGGTGGTTCAACATCTGCAAATCAATCAATGTGATAAACTACATAAATAAGAGAGAGGATAAGAACCACACGATCCCCTCAATAGATGCAGAAAAAGCATTTGACAAACTACAGCATCCTTTCTTGATTAAAACGCTGCAATTTAGGGATAGAGCGAACATACCTCAATACCATAAAAGCTATATACAAGAAGGCCAAAGTGAATATCATTCTCAATGGGGAAAAACTGAGAGTTTTTCCTCTAAGGTCAGGAACATGGCAGGGATGTCCATTCCCACAACTGTTGTTCAACATAGAAGTAGAAATCCTAGCCTCAGCAATCAGAAACAAAAAGAAATAAAATGCATCCCAATCAATAAAGAAGTCAAACTCTTGCTCTTCCTAATTTACATGACACTCTATGTGGAAAACCCAAATTGCTAAAACTCCTATAGGAATTCAACAAAATGTAAGGATATAAAATCGATGCACAGAAATAGAAAAGCATTTCTATACACTAAAAATGAAACAGAAGAAAGAGAAATTAAGGAGTTGATCCCATTTACAATTGCACCCAAAAACTATAAGATACCTAGGAATAAACCTAACCAAAGAGGTGAAGGATCTGTACTTAGAAAACTATAGAACATCCATGCAAAAAATTGAGGAAGTCACAAAGAAATGGAAAAATATTCCATGATCCTGGATTAGAAGAACACGTATTGTTAAAATGTCTATGCTACCTAGAGCAATCTCTACATTCAATGCAATCACTATCAAAATAGCATCAACTTTTCCCACAGAGCTGGAACAAATAATCATAAAATTTGTATGGAACCAGAAAAAACCCTGAATGGCCAAAGGAATGTTGAAAAAGAAGACCAAAGCTGGTGGCATCACAATTCTGGACTTCAAGCTGTATCACAAAGCTGTAATCATCAAGACAGTATGGTACTGGCACAAAAACTGACACATAGGTCAATGGAACAGAATAGAGAACCCAGAAATGGACCTTCAACTCTATGGTCAACTAATCTTCGACAGAGCCGGAAAGAATATTCAAGAGAAAAAAGACAAGTCTCTTCAACAAATGGTGTTGGGAAAATTGGACAGCCACATGCTTAAGAATGAAACTGGACCATTTCCTTACACCATACCCCAAAACAGACACGAAATGGATGAAAGACCTAAGTGTGGAAGACCTAAAGGAATCCATCAAAATCCTAGAGGAGAATACACACAGCAACCTTGTGACTCGGCTGGAGCAACTTCTTGATAGACATGTCTCCAAAGACAAGGGAAACAAAGACAAAAATGAACTATTGGGACTTCATCAAGATAAAATGCTTTTGCACAGTAAAGGAAGCAGTTGACAAAACCAAAAGACAATGAACAGAATAGGAGAAAATATTTGCAAATGTCTTATCAGAGAAAGGGCTAGTATCCAAAAATCTATAAAGAACTGACCTAACTCAACAACCAAAGAACAAATAATCCAATCAGGAAATGGGCAGAAGACATGAACAGACATTTCTTCAAAGAAGACATCCAAATGGCCAATAGACATATGAAAAAATGCTCAACATCACTTGGCATCAGGGAAATACAAGTCAAAACCACAGTGAGATACCACCTCACACCAGTCAGAGTGGCTACAATTAACAAGTCAGGAAATGACAGAGGTTGGCGAAAATGTGGAGAATGGAGAACCCTCTGACACTGTTGATGGGAATGCAAGGTGGTATAGCCATTCTGGAGAACAGCATGGAGTTTCCTCAAAAAATTGAAAATAGAGCTACTCTATGACCTAGCAATTGCACTACTAGGTATTTATCCCAAAGACACAAATGTAGTGATCTGAAGGGGCACACACACTCCAGTGTTTATAGCAGCAGTGTCCACAATAGCCAAACTATGGAAAGAGCCAAGATGTTCATCAACAGATGCATGGATAAAGACATCTTATATATACACAATGGAATACTATTCAGTCATCAAAAGAATGAAATATTGCCATTTGTAATGACTTGGATGGAACTAGAGGGTATTATGTTAACTGAAATAAGTCAATCAGAGGAAGACAATTATCATATGATCTCACTCATATGTAGAATTTAAAAAACAAGACAGAGGATCATAACGGAAGGGAGGAAAAAATAAAGATGAAATCAGAGAGAGATAAACCGTAAAACACTCTTTTTAAAAAAAATTTTATTTATTTATTTGACAGAGATCATGAGTAGGCAGAGAGGCAGGCAGAGAGAGGGAGGGGGAAGCAGGCTCCTCGCTGAGCAGAGAGCCCGATGAGGGGCTCGATCCCAGGACCCTGAGATCATAACCTGAGCCGAAGGCAGAGGCCTTAACCCGCTGAGCCACCCAGGCGCCCCTACCGTAAAAGACTCTTATTCATAGGAAACAAACTAAGTGTTGCTGGAAGAGAAGGGGGAATGGGATAACTGGATGATGGACTTTAAGGAGGGTACGTGATGTAGTGAGCACTGGGTGTTATATAGCACTGATGAATTACTGACCTCTACCTATGACACCAAAACTACATTATATGCTATTTAATTTTATTTAAATTAAAAACAAAAACAAAACAAAACAAAACTGGAGCATTCTAAAACTCAGAAAGATAGAGACTAACCCAAATGTTTTTTATGTTTATGTGATCTGAAAAAATGTTCAATATTAAAAGTAGTTTAAGTTTGTCGGTTTAATTAAAATAGATGTTTTTAGAGATATCTGCATTAAACATAACACTTCTAATGTTAACACTAATGGTCAAATAAGCTCATGTCATCTCTGGTGCCATGTTCAGCAAAAAATGACTTCAAATAATAGCTGATTTTGTCCATCTCATGAACTTTTCTTAGGTAATTGTTAAGAGCAGATAGGGTAAGTAAATAAAAAGGTTTATAGCTTTCAAAATCTTTAGAAACCTGAAACTTTGGAGTGTTGCTAAATTAAATGATAAATTGGGTTGAATTCATTGGATATCTAGGTCTTTGCCAAACAAGATAGAATACTAGAGTATTGATTATTGGATGTAGGTTTGTCTGCTTTTGTCATCTTATTGCAGACAAACTCATGATACTTGGGTCTGCTTGGTAAACATGTTTTGTGTTTTACTGAAAGTTGTAGTATTCAAAAGCCACATTAGTCAGAAATCAAGAAACATATTCATACAGTTCTGGTGTAACAGTTCACAAGTGGTTACTACTTAATTTTTACTAGAAATTAAGGTTTCTAAGCATTAAGAATTCTTTTTAAAAAATATTTTATTTATTTGACAAAGAAAGAGAGTGAGAGAGTGCACAAGTAGGAGGGGAGGCAGGCAGAGGGAGGGAGAGAAGCAGACTCTCCACTGAGCAGGGAGCCTGATGTGGGGATTGATCCGAGGACACTGGGATCATGACCCGAGCCAAAGGCAGATGCTTAACTGACTGAGCCACCCAGACACCCCAGCATTAAGAATTCTGATAAATGTATTTGAGACTGCTAGAAAATGATAAAAAAAAAACCCCTCTGTATTGTAAGGAAAGTAAGATGTATTTTTGATAAGAAAGATATGAGGAATGGGAACATATTTTTGTTGAGGGAAAGGAAAATAATTTTGTCCTAAAATGAGACTGGTTATTTAGTGAGGGAAGGCTTAGGACAAAAATCTGAATGAAAAAGAAAGTTGTAGGGTTGTTTTTTTTTTTTTAAAGATTTTATTTGACAGACAGAGATTACAAGTAGGCAGAGAGGCAGACAGAGAGAGAGGGGGAAGCAGGCTCCCTGCTGAGCAGAGAGCCCGATGCGGGGCTTGATCCCAGGACCCTGGGATCATGACCTGAGCCGAAGGCAGAGGCTTTAACCCGCTGAGCCACCCAGGCGCCCCAAAAGTTGTAGGTTTTTGAAGGGAAATCTTCTGAAATGAATTTTATGCATGGTTAGGATTAAGATTGGAATGAACTAGTTTTAAATGTACATTAATGTAAGATTGAAATTTGGCCTTTTTCACTGTTAAAAAGTCCAAGTTTTCTTGGATTGTTGATTTGCTCTTGATAAGAAATTATAAACAAAGTTTTTTTTTTTAATCTATCCCCCCCCCAAAAAAAAACAAAACCCCATAGTTGCTACGCTTTGTCTTTATCAGGTCTTTGATTTCTTAGGAAAGTTAAGACTTTTCAGTATTAAAAGGTGCTAAGTTTGGCTAATGGCTCGGTAGCCTCTTGTATTTGCCTTTAGAATCTCTTATCGCCATGTTGGTTAAATAGATAGTTAAATATTAAGTTTCATAATAATCTGTAATTCTATGCAGCCATGTGCTTTAAAACTATCTGAAGTTTTTAACAGAACTTCCCAAAAATTTGAATCCTAAATGAAATCCTTTTCACTAATTAGGCTTGCTTACTTGCTGTGTTAAGTCATATAGGAAGCATTGTTAAACAAATGACGATAAACCTTCTTAGGTTATATTGTATGGGCAAATACTATAACTATTTTTAAAGATTTATTTATTTTGAGAGAGAGAGCGTGTGTCTGAGTGGGTGAATGGGGCAGAGGAAGAGGAAGAGAGAGAATCCCAAGCAGACTCCCTGTGGAGCATAGAGACTGACACAGAGCTCAATCCCACAACCCTGAGATCATGACCTGAACCAAAACGAGTCGGATGCTCAACGGAGCCACCAGGGCACCCTGAAATGCTATAACTATTTTAGAAATTATATGAAATTAGTAAAATTTTAATATGTCCTGCCATAAGGTCACCACTTGACATTCTAATTATTGAAATGTTGTGTGTCACTGAAACAAATGGATTTCTTTGTCAACTGCATTATAATGAACTCTCATCAGATCTTAAACAATGCTTATTTTGAGTCTTTTTGCCATTTATAGTTATTGTTCTGAGGTTCTTGAAAATGTGTCTCATCTTTAATGAGAGTCATAAAGAGGACTTTTGAACAACACTGGTTTCTGATGTCTTTTAGATCATAAAACTAAGCTGAGTAAGAATTTCTAGAAGTAGCTGGAAAACTGCATTCAAACAGAACGAGATTTAATAACATGGGATTGAATGAATTTAGGAAGATGATTATGATTTTTATGACTCTTGTTTAAAATATTACCAGTTTTTTATTTTATTAAAAAAAATAAGTAGTCTCCATATCCAGCATGGATACCAACATGGAGCTTGAATTCAAAACCCTGAGATAAAGAGAAACATTACTGGTCCTTTAAAGTCTACTCTTCCAGATTTAAGGAATCGTTTCCTCTTAAGATACCTATGACTTACAGAAATATGATAAAATACACCTTTGTGAACAAATTGAAACATTTATCTTTTCTCTCTATTTAAAACCCTCCAAAATTCAGAAACTGTCAGTGAGTATTCTTTCTTTCAGGGCAGTTATAACTGTTTGCATAAGTTCAATAGGAATCTGTTCTCCTTGTAACAAGACAGCATTGGAAACTGGTTATTTTACCAAGACTTTGACTGGAATATCATATCCGAGAGAAATATGCATAGACTCAGATATGACCAGACAGCTTTAAGGAACTAAGGTTGACTTTTTGGGGCCAATAAAATCCCTTGGAAATGCTGGTCTGCTGTCTTGCTTACAGAGTTCCCAGCAGCCTTACCAGATGAGTAAAGTTGTCAATTTCTGGCAGGTGCAGGAATCTCAGGTTATTTTTGGGACCTCAAGAAGAGGAATTCACCTAAATCTATAAGCATTGCAGGCACTGACAGCAAGAATTTAGTTTGGCTTCTCTTGAGAGGCTATAGTGGTGGGTATTAAGAAGGGCACATATTGCAAGGAGCACAGGGTGTGGTGCATAAATAATGAATCTTGGAACACTGAAAAAATAAAATTAAATTTAAAAAAAGTTCCATCTAAAATTCCTGATAAAAAAGTACCAGGGGCACCTGAATAGCTCAGTTGGTTAAATGTCTGCCTTCGGCTCATGATCTCAGAGTCCTGGGTTCTCTGCTCAGCAGGGAGTCTGCTTCCCTTTCTCCCCCTGCTCTTCACCCCGGCTCATTGTTCTCTCTCTCACTCAGTCTCTCTCAATTAAATAAAAAATCTTTAAAAATTTCCATCAAAGCAGATTTAAAAAACCCTACATGGTAAATCACTATTCTTGCTGAGCTTATGTAAATAAATAGGCAAAGTTTACTAAAACTGGATTTATTTTGTGAAGAAATTAGTAATAATTTGGCTATCTTTGGTAAAAAAGAGACTGTAGAAAGAACATGTTTCAATAACACATTTTTGTAGACATTAGATTTTAATACTATTCATTACAAACAGGACTCAATTTTGATTTATTTTAGTGTCCTCCAATGCCTGGCTACATCTCTTCAAACGAACACTTTGATTTTTCTCCTACTTTTCTGACTTGAAATCATTTGAGAATTGAAACTGTCCTCTCTGGAGCCCTGCAAACTGAAAAAAATAAATGATGTAATAAAATCACCACAACAGTTCATGAATAGATAAAATCCTTGTACCTCATTGTTTAGTGGGCCCCTGAAGGATAATCAGAGACATCTAGCTACAAACTAGAATGAGGAGTAGTTGACATTGGTGTACACTGATTTCCCAAGATTTGGGACCAGGCTTGTCTTTCTAATCTTTTTTTCTTAAAAAATTGTGATAATAGAAGATAGTAAACCTACTTGTTTGCTTTCACCTCCCCTTTTATTATGTCCTGATAAAATATCATGGTTACTTGCAGATTTAACTAATATAACTTTGAATATTACCGGAGTACTTTATTATGATGAGAACTTAGATGAAATGTTTATGACCTCTTGGACTTACTCTAATGTTCCTTTAGCTACACTGGTGCTTATAAAGTACCTCTACTAGGAAAAGCCTTTCAAGAAGTGCTACCTAACACAGATTTAATCTGCAGTAAATATAATACTCAACAGATTGACCATTGTGTCTCCATAAACTTAGATGATAATGTATGAAGAAAGATCCTCAGGTACAAAGGGAGAAACTTAGCTGCAGCTTGTCCAGCATGCCAAATTATCTAGTGTACTCACAAACTATGTTTTTGTGGACAGAGTAACCTAAGACATAATAAGAACAAACAATGGGCATCTACCAAAGACGATACTTTAGGAATGACTTGGTGAATTCAGCCATCTCCTAAATCTAAATTTGCCATGCATCCCAGAAGATTCTGAGGTAACTATGGGTCAATGGCCCTCTTTATTAACCGCAGAAACCAAAAATGTACAGCTCTCTTAATTGGCAGAAAATCATTAAAGACCCTTGTAACTTACATAAGTGTTAAATTACTGCACTGGTGCCAAACTTATGGCTAAGTAGACTTATTTCACTGTCATAGTGGGAATAGGAACCATTATAAATACCACCAAAGTTCTTCCCATGGAGGAAGGTGGGCCTTATTAGACAATGATTCTTATTGGATTCCAATATCTTCTGACATCTGTGAATTCAGGAAAAATATATGGTTAGGCCCTAAACAACAATGGAGCCCTGAATTCACTTCAACTTGGTCTGTAACAGCTTTGCCTATACAAACTAACATATGGTACATGGGAAAAGAAGATGCTGTTGGGAAGGTTTACAAAACACCTCTGTTGGTTAAGTGTCTACCTGCAGCTCAGGTGATGATCCTGGGCTCTTGGGATTGAGCCTCGTGTAGGGCTCCCTGCTCAGGGGGGAGTCTGCTTCTCTCTCTCCCTCTACCCCTCACCCTTCGCCTGCTTGTGTTCACTCTCTCTCTCAAATAATTTTTTAAAAGATTTTATTTATTTATTTATTTGACAGACAGAGATCACAAGTAGGCAGAGAGGCAGGCAGAGAGAGAGGAGGAAGCAGGCTCCCTGCTGAGCAGAGAGCCCAATGCGGGGCTCGATCCCAGGATCCTGAGATCGTGACCTGAGCCGAAGGCAGAGGCTTTAATCCACTGAGCCACCCAGGTGCCCCTCAAATAAATAATTTTTAAAAAATCCACCTCTGTAATACTCCTTGATTTATTTTGTAACTAGAGTACTTTTCATCATAACTCCACTCCTATATGGTGTAATACTGACTTTCTATCTCAAATACAGTGGCCTGATTCTAACAAAAATTATTCTAATATTAATACTGATGACCAAATGTTTTGGGAGATAGAATTAAAACCACCACAAGATGTAATATCTATGGAAACTTACTGGCCAGAGAAATTGTTACATATAATCACAGAAAATTTAATTACATTTTAAACCAGTCAGCTCAAACATATCACAAGGCACAAATAACTACAGATAAAGGAAATAAATACTCAAGTTAGTTCAATATTATAAAATACCTGTAATGGATTTTTGGAGGGGATGCTTTTCTTTCTAATTCCGTATCTAGTCCCCATTAGGTCTTCAAATATTATTACTTGGATTTTTGTTGCTATTTTTGTATTTATGTTATGAATGTTACAAAAATGCAAAGGCAAAACTTCATTACAAGGCACACATACAATGTTTGCATTACAATTCAATCTGATTGAAAAATACATATTGGCTGTAGTATTCCCTGTTAAAGGCCATACTGTTGAACAACCCCCGCCCCCCAACGACTCCTAGGTGACTTACATCGTGCCTAGTGTTGAGGGACATGATGGACCCAGGGCAACTAAGCAATTACTCTAGTATCAAGGGGCAAAATAATGATCATATATGCTTTCTGTCTAAAGGTTATTGATCAAAAAGGGGAAATGATGAAAGAAAAACTCTAAAGGCCTGGTATACAAGGAATGCCATTTCTGATTTCTTTCTCAGTCAACACAACTATAAATAAACTTTGTTTAATCCAAAAACTTGATTTATGGCCTTCCACCCATGGATTGTCCATCTCCTTTGTGAATAAGTAGCCTATAGCAGAACCATCTTGTCCCTAAGAGATTGGTCAACGCTCCTGCTTCCGGCATTCCTCTGTGATAAAACTCATGATTGCTGCCTATATGCTAATCTATAATCTTTTAAGCTTGTACAATATGTAAAAAGGCATATAAACCTATAAAAACTGATCATTTTCTGGAACACTTTCTTTCCTGTCAGGAGCATGTTTCCCAGGCAACTGTCCTAACTTGGGCCCTTAGAAAACTTCCTTACTTTTAGAGATTGGAAAAGTTTTGCTCATTTTTTTAAATTAAAAGATCTTATTTATTTATTTGACAGAGATCACAAGTAGGCAAGAGAGGCAGGCAGGGAGAGAGAGTAGGAAGCAGGCTCTCTGCGGTGCAGGGAGAGGGACGGGGAAGCAGGCTCCTCGCTGAGCAGAGAGCCTGATGCCGGCTCTATCCCAGGACCCTGGGACCATGACCAGAGCCAAAAGCAGAGGCTTTAACCCACTGAGCCATCCAGGCGCCCCTGCTCATTTTTTTAAAAATAAGATTTTATTTACTTATTTGACAGAGAGAGACCGCAATAGGCAGAGAGGCAGGCAGAGAGAGAGGAGGAAGCAGGCTCCCTGGATGCGGGGTTCGATCCTAGGACCCTGAGACCATGACCTGAGCCAAAGGCAGAAGCTTAACCCACTGAGCCACCCACGCGCTCCTGTTTTGCTCATTTTGTGGAGACAGTGTAGAACCATAGTTCCTTGAATCATTTGATTAGAGTTAGTTCTCAAAATCCAACCTTGGCAGAAGGGGCAGCTAAACATCTTTTATTTAATTTTATTTTTTATTTTTAGAGAGAGAGCGGGCTTGCGCGCACACACATTCTTGGGGGGGGGGGCGGTGGCGGCAGGGAGGGGCCGAGGGGGAGCGAGAGAGCCCTAAGCAGGCTCCACACCAAGTGTGAGGTCCAGGTCTCACAGCCCTGAGCGCTTGACCTGAGCCAAATCAAGAGTCAGAGGCTTAACCACGGAGCGGCCCAGGCGCCTCCAGCTAAATCTCTTTTGCTTTATCTACTATATGCAAACTTGAATTGGGATTATTTTGTCCTAAAACCGCAATTCACCTAAACAGGTGGGTTTGATTGTAAACAGTACCTTCTGTTTAATGTGCTTATTTTTTAGGTATGGAGATTTGTGAATTGTTTAGACTTATTTCAGTGATTTGTTTTGAAATGTAAACTTAAGACATTTTACATATAACCACAAAACGTTTTTACAGGCACTTGCTACTATAATTACGGTAGTTTTCCACTTATGGAGAGGCTTATTTTAAAATAAATTCATCTAGGAATAAAACTGAGTCGATTTAAAGAAAGTACGCATTTCGTAATAATAAGAAAAGGCTCGCAGCCCAACCACCAGAGCTTGGAAAGCTGCGGCCAGGGGGTGGTGGGGAGGGTGCGAAAGGCTACGGAAGCCGGAAAGGCCAAGGATTGAACGGAGAGCGTCTACCAACACCAAGAGGAAAAGACGGTCCTGCCTCCCCGCCCAGTGTGGCAGAGTGCGCAGGCGCGGCGGCGCTCCTGCACGGCCCCTCCTGGGCCTCACTGCGCAGGCGCCCGCGCGGCGTGGGCGCCGGCGTGGTCCCCATGGAGTTACCTTGGTAGAGCCGGCACCTCCGAGAGCATCCGGGATGAGCGGCGCGGAGGCCGACCGCTGGGCGTGGCTGCTGGTGCTCAGCTTCGTGTTTGGGTGCAATGTCCTCAGGATCCTCCTCCCGTCCTTCTCCTCCTTCGTAAGTGGCTGCCTCGCCTTCCAGGGGCCGGTGGGTGGCCGCCGCGGTCCCCGGCGAGCCTGGCGTAGACGCGGGGGTCTCAGACTGGCGCGCGAGGGCCGGATTGCGCCTGCAGAAGTGTTTGGTTGGGCCGTTCTGCTTTAAGATTTTTTTTTAAGTTAATTCCTAGCATCTAAAAGTTGCAAAGCTTTACCCCGCCCCCCCCGCCCCCCCAAATCCGGACTTCTCGATTCTCAGGGAGAAGGAATGACCTGGCGACACTTGGCCGCGTTTTCCCGTGGCAGCCGCCCTGCCAGCCGGCCGCACTGGTTTCCGTTATCTCCTGGTCGGCGGAGGCTTCGCGCAGCCCTCGCTGCTGGGGGCCAGCGCCTGGCGCAGCACGGAGCCCCGGCTTTCCTGGAGGCCGCGGCCTTCCCTGCATGGGGTGCCGGAGTGCCAGGCGTGCCAGCCGTGCCAGGTCCCAGGTGGAAGGCTCTCAGGCTGCAGCCGCCCCAATTTTTTGCGGTCAGAGTCTGTGTAGACGGAATCTCGGCACTGTGTCACGCTTCCTGTATGCAGGAGAGCAAAGGGCACTGGGGAGCAGCTCTCTCGTGCATTTTGCGTAGGCATGAGTACATTACCTCGTGTCCATTTGTCACGGCTGCTGTAAAATGCGAATGTCATCCTATGTCCCTTTACTTCAAAGGAGGAGTCTGACTCAGAGGGTCACTGTGCATCCAGTTAGTGACCACTGGGGTGGAGACTGATCCTTGGTTTGTGATTCTCCTGGTTTTGTCCCTCTGCCTTTTGGAGCTTGGTAATAGGGGTGGTGGCAGGTTTGATGAGGTGTGTGTGGATTAAGGGCGCCCCCTTTATGCCCACAGCGGGAGTCTGACAGACCTGAAAGACCTCCAAGACTGGGTGCGTGCCCTTGTGGCACTATTGGGGGAAACGCAGTTCTCCCTGCTCTTCCTTCCTGATTTACATTGGTGGTGGTGATGGTGGTGTGTGTGTGAAGGGGGTATTATTTAAGACTAGGCAGGATTTCTCCTTTCTTTTTTCTACCAGTATTCATTGAGTGCCTGTTTCATGTAAGATTCTATTCAAGGACTGTACTACCTGCATTGTCCAACTAAGGCATAGGGGATTCTCTCTTAACCCCTCATTCCCCCTTGACACTGCTAGGTTTTTAAGATGATGTCCCAAGTACTTAGCATTGCATAAAAGACCTTCAAAGAACTGGCTTCTCCGTCTTTTTTCTCTTTTTAAAAAAAATTTTTGGTAAAATACACAACTTAAAATTTACCATTTTAGCCATTTTTGGGTACATAGTTCAGTGGCATTAAATCATTACATTATTGTGCAACTATCACCACCGTACATCTCTAGAACTTTTCCATCTTCCTAAACTGAAACTCTGTCCATTAAACAGTAAGTCCCTATTCTTCTTTCAACTCAGTCCCGGCAACCACAGTTCTACTTTCTGTCTACTCTGATTATCTCATGTAGGTGAAATTATGCGGTATTTTTCCTTTTATGCCTGGCTTCTTTCATTCAGCATAATGCCTTCCGGGTCTATCCCTGTTGTAGCAGGGATTAGGATGAGATGTAGTAGGAAGGATTTCCTTCCTTTTTGAGGCTTCCTTTTTGAGGCTGAATAATATTTCATTGTGTATGTTTACCATGTTTTGTTTATCCTTTCATCTTTTGATGGACATGGGGTTGTTTCCACCTTTTGGCTATTGTGAATAATGCTGCCTCTCAACTTCCTCATATCAGGGAGATCATATGATAATTGTCTTTCTCTGATTGACTTATTTCGCTCAACATAATACCCTCTGGTTCCATCCACGTCATTGCAAATGGCAAGATTTCATTCTTTTGATGGCTGTATGTATATATATGTATACCACATCTTCTTTATCCATTCTTCTGTTGATGGACATCTAAGTTCTTTCCATAGTTTGACTGTTGTGGACATTGCTGCTATAAACATTCGGGTACACGTGCCCCTTCAGATCACTACGTTTGTATCTTTAGGGTAAATACCCAGTAGTGTGATAGCTGGGTCATAGGGTAGCTCTATTTTCAACTTTTTGAGGAAACTCCATGCTGTTTTCCAGAGCCGCTGCACCAGCCTGCATTCCCACCAACAGTGTAGGAGGGTTCCCCTTTCTCTGCATCCTCGCCAGCATCTGTCATTTCCTGACTTGTTCATTTTAGCCATTTTGACTGGCGTGAGGTGGTATCTCATTGTGGTTTTGATTTGTATTTCCTTAATGCCAAGTGATGTGGAACACTTTTTCAAGTGTCTGTTGGCCATCTGGATGTCTTCTTTGCAGAAATGTCTGTTCATGCCCTCTGCCCATTTCTTGATTGGAGTATTTGTTCTTTGGGTGTTGAGTTTGATAAGTTCTTTATATTTTGGACACTAGCTCTTTATCTGATATGTCGTTTGCAAATATCTTCTCCCATTCTGTCAGTTGTCTTTTGGTTTTGTTGACTGTTTCCTTTGCTGTGCAAAAGCTTTTGATCTTGATGAAGTCCCAGTAGTTCATTTTTGCCCTTGCTTCCCTTGCCTTTGGTGATGTTCCTAGGAAGAAGTTGCTGCAGCTGAGGTGGAAGAGGTTGCTGCCTGCGTTCTCCTCAAGGATTTTTGATGGATTCTTGTTTCATATTGAGGTCCTTCATTCATTTTGAGTCTATTTTCGTGTGTGGTGTAAGAAAATGGTCCAGTTTCATTTTTCTGCATGTGGCTGTCCAATTTTCCCAACACCATTTGTTGAAGAGGCTGTCTTTTTTCCATTGGACATTCTTTCCTGCTTTGTCAGAGATTAGTTGACCATAGAGTTGAGGGTCTATTTCTGGACTCTCTATTCTGTTCCACTGATCTATGTGTCTATTTTTGTGCCAGTACCATACTGTCTTGATGATGACAGCCTTGTAATAGAGCTTGAAGTCTGGAATTGTGATAACACCAACTTTGGCTTTCTTTTTCAACATTTGTCTGGCTATTCAAGGTCTTTTCTGGTTCCATATAAATTTTAGGATTATTTGTTCCATTTCTTTGAAAAAAAAA
>PISX010028960.1:0-20765 GCA_004024625.1 Mellivora capensis | reverse complement strand
ATATTGCAGGTAGTTGTACCATGTATGACAACTAGTTAAAAGATGGGACATAGAGAATAGGCATAAGTGGTTATATATTTTAGATCTTTTAACTGAAGAGTTAAAATCTAAACTCTAAATAAACTGAGGAAAGGTAAGAATACATATTTTAATCCTTAAAGCAACCAGTAAAAAATAAGGCAAAGAGAGTTTAACTAGAAAACCAATAAATAAGTTAAAATGGAATTCTAAAAAATACTTATTTAATTAGAAGGAGAAAAATCAAGGCAATACAAATCAAAACCACGATGAGATACCACCTCACACTGGTCAGAATGGCTAAAATTAACAAGTCAAAAACGACAGATGTTGTTAAGACTGAAGAAAGGGGAACCCTCTTACACTGTTGGTGGCAATCCAAATTGGTATAGCCACTCTGGAAAATGGTATGGAGGCTACTCAAAAAGTTGAAAATACAACCCAGCAATTGCACCACTAGGTATTTACCCCAAAAATACAAAAGTGGTGATCCTAAGGGGTATCTGCACCCCAATGTTTATAGCAGCAATGTCCACAATAGCCAAACTATAGAAAGAGCCCAGATGTCCACTGACAGTTGAATGGATAAAGAAGATGCGGTATATATATATATATATACACAATGGAATACTACTCAGCCATCAACAAGAATGAAATCTTGCCATTTGCAACAACATGGATGGAACTAGACGGTATTATACTAAGTGAAATAAATCAAATAGAGAAAGAAAATTTTCATATGATCTCACTGATATATGGGATTTAAGAAACAAAACAGAGGATCATAGGGGAAGGGAGGGGAAAATAAGACAAAATCAGAGAGGGAGACAAACCATAAGAGACTCTAGATCATAGGAAACAAACTGAGGGTTGCTCAAGGGAAAGGGGTAAAAAGATAGGGTAACTGGGTGATGGACATTAAGGAGGGCACATGACATAATGAGCACTGGGTATTATATAAGACTGAGGAGTTATTGAACTCTACCTGTGAAACTAATAATACACAATATGCTAATTAATCTAATATAATTTTAAAAAGTGAAAAAAGAAATACAAGATTAAAGGACTAAAACAAAGAAATAAAAAACAAAGGAGACATAAGACACAAAACAGCGTAGAGTGGTAGGTCAAAATACAACCACAACCTAAGTTATTTTAAATATTAGTGGACTAAACACACCAATTGAAAAGTAGATGTAAGAATGGATAAAAAAGCAAAACCCAACTGATTGCTTACTAAAAGACACCCACTTCAAATACAAAAAAGCAAACAAGTTGAAAATAAATAAATGGACAAAAATATACTGTATAATAGTAAACCTAAGAAAACAAAGAACATTTATAAAGGTAAAAGGATAACGTATCTAGAATAGATAATAATCATAAATGTATATGTACTTTATAATAAAGTCTCAAAACACATGATGAGATTAACAGAATTTAAAGCAGAGATAGAAAATTTTATAAACATATTTGGAGATTTAATAAACTTCTTTCAACAATCGATGGAACAACTATACACATACACAAAATGATAGACACAAAAGGTGTTTACAGGACTATCAACCATATTGAGTTAAATGATATGTTTAGAACATTACATCCAACAACCATAAAACTAAAATTCTTTTCAAATAAACACAATACATTCATCAAGACAGAAGATATGTTGAGCTATAAAACAAATATCAATAAGTTTGAAAATATTGAAATAATGCATAATTTATCCTCTAATCAAAATTGAATTAAATTAGAAATCAATTAAAAGAAAATGTTTTGCAAATGTCATGTAGTTGGAAATTAAAAACTCATTTTAAAATAATCAAGAGGCTAAAGAATAAATGTCAATCAAAGTAGAAAATATTTTGAGTTGAATGCGTGGAAATACTATAGAGCAAATGTGAAGGATGCAACTAAGTCAGTGCTTAGAGAGAAATTTATAGCTAATGCTTCTACTAGGTAAGAAGAAAGTTTTTTATTCTACAATATTTATTTGCTGTAAATCCCATCAATTGTAAATTGATAGTCATTTCTATAATTTCCATTTGGGTCCTTTTGGTATCTTCCACTTCCCTCATTATGCTCATGTTTTACTTTAACTCTTTTAGCATATTTATAGTGATTGTCTTCAACTTTTTGCTAATTCTATTATCTCTGTCATTTCTGTTGCTGTTGTAGCTTTCTCTGTAGACTTTCTGGTGATTTTTTTTGTTAAAAATTAATACTGCCATCCAGTTCTGTTTTGTTTGATATTCACATGGTATGTAATATTTTTTACCTTTTTCTTCAATTTGTCTATGTTTTGTGCTTAAAGGAGTTTCTCATAGGGGCATATTTTGAAATTCAAAACAACATTTAAAAAATAGGAAAAGATCTTTTATATTTATTTATATATTTAACACGTATTCGTTCTCTTTATTCCTTTGTGTAACTAATTTTCTACCTGCTGTCATTTTTCTTCTACTGGTAAAACTCCCTTCTTTTAATGCAGATGTACTGGCAATGAATTCTCTCAGAATTTATGATGTATTTTAATTTTGAAAAATGCTTTCAATGTATAAAACTTTTTTTAAAAACTTATTGTATTTTTTCAGTGTTCCAAAATTCATTGTTTATGCACCACACCCAGTGCTCCATGCAATATGTGCCCTCCTTAATAACCACCACTGGGCTCACCTAACCCCACATGCTCCTACCCTCCAAAACCTTCAGTTTGTTTCTCAGAGTCCACAGTCTTTCATGGTTCATCTCCCCCTCCGATTTTCCCCCAATTCACTTTTCCTTTCCTTCTCCTAATGTCCTCCATGTTATTCCTTATGCTCCACAAGTAAGTGAAACTGTATGAAAATTGGCTCTCTCTGCTTGACTTATTTGACTCAGCATAATCTCCTCCAGTCCTGTCCATGTTGATACAAAAGTTAGGTATTCAGTCTTTCTGATGGAGGCATAATATTCCATTGTATATATGGACCATACCTTCTTTATCCATTCATCTGTTGAAGGACTTCTTGGCTCTTTCCACAGTTTGGCAATTGTGGCCATTGCTGCTATGAACATTGGGATACAGATGGCCATTCTTTTCCAAAGTGGCTGCACCAACTAGCATCCCCACCAACAGTGTAAGAGGTTTCCCCTTTCTCCACACCGTCTCCAACACTTGTTGTTTACTCTTTTGTTAATTTTGGCCATTCTAACCAGTGTAAGGTGGTATCTCAGTGGGGTTTTGATTTGAATCTCCCTGATGGCTAATGATGATGAACATTTTTTCATGTGTCTGTTAGCCATTTGAATGTCTTCTTTGGAGAAGTGTCTGTTCATGTCTTCTGCCCATTTTTTGACATGATTATCTGGTGTTCAGTTTGAGGAGTTCTTTATAGATCTTGGATATCAGCCCTTTGTCTGTAGTGTCCTTAGCAAATATCTTCTCCCATTCCGTGGGTTGCTTCTTTGTTTTGTTGACTGTTTCCTTTGCTGTGCAGAAGCTTTTGATCTTGGTGAAGTACCAAAAGTTCATTTTCACTTTTGTTTCCTTTGCCTTTGGAGACATGTCCTGAAAGAAGTTGCTGTGGCTAATGTCAAAGAGGTTATTGCCTATGTTCTCTTCTAGGACTTTGATAGATTCCTGACTCATGTTGAGGTCTTTTATCCATTTTGAGTTTCTCTTTGTGTACTCTTTGTGTACTTTGTGTGAGAGAATGGTCAAGTTTCATTCTTCTATATATAACTGTACAATTTTCCCAGCACCATTTATTGAAGAGACTGTCTTTTTACCACTGGATAATTTTTCCTGCTTTGTCAAGATTTTTGTATAATAAATTTAAATTGACAGGGCTTTTTTAATGTCTGTTTTCATGTTTGTCATGAAACAGCTTTAAATTTTTTGTCTTCTAGCAGCTTTAAATCTTTAACCTTTTCACCAAATTTCATTATGATAGGACTTGGGTATGATTTTCTTCATGTTTCTCCTGTTGGAATTTGCTGAGCTTCTTGGATTTGTGAGTTTAAACTTAACATCAAATTTGAAAGAATTTTGTTCACTTACTTGTTTGAATTGTTTTCTGCCTGGCTCCCTCCTGGAACTTTGATAATGCATATAATACACCGCTTGATATTACCCCACCTGTCATTTTGGTTCTGTTTATATTTCTGAGTTTTGTAAGGTCAGCATTACGTCAATACAAAAATTATAGATAATACAAGAAAATGAAACTGCAGACCAATATTCCCCAGAAATGTTAATGCAAAGATATTTTACAAAATATAATGAAAGTTAAATCCAGCAATGCATTATGACCAAGTGAGGGTTGTTCCAGAAATTTCATTCCAATGAAATTCCAATTCCAATTAAATTCCAAATTTAGCTCAATATTGAAAAAGCATGCAATGTAATTCACCATATCAACAGACTGAAGAATAAAAATGTATATCCCAATAGGTAGAGATAAAACAGTTGACAAAATTACATAACTATCCCTGATAACAATTATCATCCAACTAGGAATAGTAAAACAAACAAACTTCCCACCTAAATAAGGATGACCAAACACTATTGTTAACATTACAGTTGATGAAGAAGACTGAATATTTTCCTCTTAAATTAAGGAACGAAGCGAAGATGTTTGCCCTCAGCATTTCTATTCAGCATTGTACTGGAGGCCTAAACCTTCTCATGAGGAGGAGGAAAAAGAAGTTAAAGGCACACAAATTGAAAAGGAAACAGTGAAACAGTCCTTTTATTTCCACAGATGACATGACTGTGTCAGAAAACCTAAAAAATATCCAAAATTTCTACTAGCATTATTAAGTGACTTATCAAAGTTGCAGAACACACAGACATCATACAAAAATCAATTACATGTCTCTATATTAATACTAAGCAATCAGACATTGAATTTTTTGAAAATACTATTTGCAATAGTGTCAAATATGTGCAATATTTAAGGATAAATCTAACAAATATATGCAAGCACTGTATACTGATAACTACAAATTTGAAGAGAAAAATTAAAGAAAACACAAGTAGAATAGAGAAAGTTTGCTCATGGGTATAATAACTCAAATATTCTTAAGATTTTAATTTTCATTATATAGATATAGAGAGAATTTAATCACAAATTTCATCAGATTTTTTGTATAAATTTAAGAAACTGATTTTAAAATTTACATAAAAATGCAAAGTCTCTAGAATGTCTAAAATTTTTTAAATAAGGAGCACTTACAACTTAATAACAAGACAAAATAATAAAAAAGGCAAAATATTTGAATAGACATTTCATGAAAAAGATATACGAATGGCCAATAAGCACATCAAAAGATACTCAATATCATTATTCATCGTGGAAAAGCAAATTAAAATTGAGATACCACCCACCCATTGGAATGACTAAATTCAAAAAGATTGGCAGTACAAAGTTTTGTAGAGGATGTAGAGCAACTGGAACTTTCATGCATTGCTGGTGAAAATACAAGATATTAAAATAAATTTGGGAAGCAATTTGTCCCTGTCTTATCAAATTAAGCATATACTTATAAGTAACTCAGCAATTCACTTCTAGGTCTTTACCCAAAGTAAATGAAAAATATATGTTCATACAAAGGATTTCAGATTTTTTTCCAGGAATCTGGATCAAACTGGATTAGGATCTTAAGAAAGTAGCACAGGACTACTGGGTATTTATCCTAAAGACACAAATGTAGTGATCCAAAGGGGCACGTGCACCTGAACATTTATAGCAGCAATGTCCACAATAGCCAAACTATGGAAAGAACCTAAATGTCCATCAACAGATGAATGGATAAAGAATATATATATATATATATATATATATATATATATATATATGAATACTATGCATCCATTAAAAGAAATGAAATCTTGCCATTTGCAATTACATAGGTGGAACTAGAGGGTACTATGCTGAGCGAAATAAGTCAATCAGAGAAAGACAATTATCATATGATCTCCCTGATATGTGGAATTTGAGAAGCAGGACAGGGGGTTGTGGGGGGTAGGGAAGGAAAAAATGAAACAAGATGGGATCAGGAGGGAGACAGACCATAAGAGCTCTTAATCTCACAAACAAACTGAGGGTTGCTGGGGGGGGTAGAGATAGGGTAGCTGGGTTATGGACACTGGGGAGGGTATGTGCAATGGTGAGTACTGTGAAATGTGTAAGCCTGATGATTCACAGACCTGTACCCCTGGGGCAAATAATACATTATATGTTAATGAAAAAAGAAAAAGGAAAGTAGTACAGTATCTAATGTGCATATTTATAAGCTGTATTTAATTATTCACAGGTGCTTCATTTGTATTAGCCAAAAATTGGAAATAAACATCCATCAAGAGATGGATGGATAAGCAAACTGTGGTATATCCAGAAAACATAGTACTACTCAGCTAACTATTGAAAGAAATGAGCTACCTAAAACATGTAATAAAAATAAAAACCAAAACATTATGAAGAACAAGAGCCAGAGATTTTTTTTTAAAAAGTGCCTTCTGTTTATCCCATTCATACAAAATTCTTTAAAAGGGAAATCTAATCCATGATGACAGAAAGCATATCAGTAGTTTCCAGAGACCAAGGTGGAGGGAGGGGACTAACTGCTAAAAGGCATAAGGAAATATTGTTGAGTGATGTTGCCATACTTCATGCTAGAGGTTACAGAAGTACATGCATTTGTCAAATCTCATTGAATTATATATGTTTAAGATGGGCACATTTGATTGAATGCCAATTATATATAAATATTTATTAAAAATAAAATTTTAAAGAAAAAGGAAAATCTTCAAGTGGCTAATGTAATGCCCAAGAATTAGAAGAAGCATAATCATAATAATGTAATCATATGTTATAAAAATTATCATATGGTCTGACCTTTCTGGTATCCTGTTTTTTCACTTTAGTTTTTCTTAACATTTTTATTTTAAAAAAATAAGTTAGGAAGTGGGAGGATGAAATCCCAATTCAAACATGTGTTGCAATACCTAGAAGACCAGGAGATGTTTCATTTTATACTTGGTGAGGCAAAAATCCTGTATTAGAATCAGCAAGAATTTGATAACATACCTGGAAAGTGTTGCTGATGTAATTATCTAAGGATCCAAAGCTTTCTTTCACAAATGAACCAGTCATTCTCTGAAAATTGACAGAGGACAAAAGCATTATCCCAAACCTTGCAAAATACTGTTATAGTTCTCATCTTTTAGGAAGAACTTAATGTATAGACGCCACTTACAGATTTTGGCTTTGACTGCGATATTACTAGCCTCTGTGGTCTGGGTTCTCATATTCCTGGGTTGTATCCCATTTCTGCTCTTTGCTCTTAAAATCAAGTTAAGTTCTGACCAGGGATTCCCACAAACACATGTACATATAGGGTAGAATAAGGTATTTTTTTAAGGGAGATCGATACAAAAAATATATATTTAAAGATTCTATTTATTTATTTGGAGAGAGAGAAGTGAGTAAGGGAGAGCACGAAAGAGTAAAGGTCAGAGAAAGAAGCGGACTCTCTGTGGAGCTGGGAGCCCAGTGCAGGACTCAGTTCCAGGACTCTGGGATCATGACCTGAGCTGAAGGCAGTAGCTTAACCGACTGAGCCACCCAGGCACGCCAAAAAAATAATTTTAGAGCCCTACACTAGTACCAATGACTAATAAACATAGGTATTTAAGAGAATTCCAAATCAGACACAAATAAGCTCCTCATATGATAGATTTGTTCATGTTTCTATTTGTGATGGAGAAGTGTAGAGGAAAAAAATGCATGATTATATTGCTGTAAGTATATTTAAATATCTAGAGTTCTATGTCCATATTGACTGGAAATATATCTTCTAACATCCTAGAATAAGAATTATTTAAATTCTCTCCCAGTAACATAATAAAGGAATTAAGACCCTGCCAATTTTTTTTTTGTGGAAACAGTATACTAATTCAAGCTTACTTAACAAAACAGAAAAAGATTTCACGACATGGTTTGATTTTGAATGGAATAATTAAAGTAGTACTTATAAATTCCTGAGTTTATCCTTCTATCATGCTTTCCATTCTATAAAGAGAAACTCTATGCATTCTACACATTGTGTAGAAGCCATTATGGCTATAAAATGGTAAAATACAAAAATCTTTGATTTCTCTGGAGAGTTGCCTAGGTGACAAATATAACATAGAGAAGAAAAATTTTTTAAAATGCAGGGCACATAGGTTCAACGGAAAGAAAGACATGTGGAGAGAAATGCACCATGAAAACATGGAGCACTTTTTAATACAGAAAAGAGTCATAAACTGTTGCAATAGTTGTAAGGTGTTTAGTTTATGGAACATATTGTGCTATTAATCAGCAGTAAATCATAGTGGTTAAGAGGGTTCAATTCAAACCACTTCTAAATCCTGCTTGGCTACTTAATACTTATGACCTTGGGTAGATTTTAACTCTCTGATCTTCAGAAACTTCCTAGGGTTCTGTATGGCTTAAAAATGAGAAAATACATGTAAAGCAATTACCATAAAACTTGAAATAGTAAGAGTTTGGTAATTATAAGCTATTATTAGTGCTAGATTTATTATTATTAATTGCTATCTTTATTATAAGTAATAATGGGTAATTTCTAAATTGGCAAAGGGACGGAAGAAATTGAAAAATATCAGAATCATTCTTCTCACAATTCCTCTAGGAAAGATAAATGAAAAGGATACCAGGTTTTCTCTTCTAGTAAACAATCTAAACTATAGGTTTATAAGCTGTATTAAAACAACTAGAATGGCATAAAGAATAACTTTATTTTCTTATTTTTATTTTTTTATTTTTTTTAAGATTTATTTATTTATTTGACAGACAGAGATCACAAGTGGGCAGAGAGGCAGGCGGAGAGAGAGAGGAGGAAGCAGGCTCCCCGCTGAGTGGAGACCCCCCCATGCATGGCTCGATCCCAGGACCCTGGGACCATGACCCGAGACAAAGGCAGAGCCTTTAACCCACTGAGCCACCCAGGCACCCCTATTTTCTTATTTTTTAAAGGGCAGAATTAGTTCCATAGGTTACCCAATCTCTAGTGAGAGTGGGACAGAGATAACCTAAAAAGTAGGATACAGGAGAGCAGTCCTAACTATGGTAGACTGACCTACCTGATTTGGAGGGGTTAGACCAGATTACCACCTATATGGTATATTTCTTTTAAATCCTGAGGGTCTTTAACAATTATTTGTGTCTCGTGGGGGATAAAATCCTGCCAAATGGCTTCAAAGCTGCAATTATCATGCCTCTACATGAGACAAAGGTGGCAGATTGGAGTGTGAGAATTGCTTAGGAGATCTTCTGTCAATCTACTCTTGATAATGCTCTGGCAAGAATCTTTCTCAACTGGCTGCTTCCTCAAGTGCTAAAATGCACTTCTACCAGAGAGCCCGCATGGCTGCAGAGGAGGAAGTGTTGCCGCGAGCTTGATCTTTACTCTCCATAAGCTCCAGGAAAAGGCATGTGAAAAATGCCATCTGTGGCACATGGCTCTTTCTGATCGAATGCAGGCCTTTGACAGTATTAATAGAAGAACATTGCAGCCACTTCCCAGAAAAATACAGATGTCCAGAAATTGTGGATGGCCCTTCTTTTTAAATCTGCCATTGCCACCTCTAGAAAAATCGATCAGGGTAGGATTCAATATTGTCTTTTCCAGGTTATGTCACAAGTAAAAAGGAGGAGAGAGTCATAGATACTCAGCAAAAAAATGCTGGGAAAGCTGGTTCACTATTCATACCCTCCTTTCTAGTCTCTGGGATGTTATTATTACAGTCATTCAGAGACCCTCAGATGTATCTTTAGCCCTACCTTTTTTGGGGGGAGGGAGTGAGTAAAGGAACAGTAAAGATCAAGAATATTACTGGGTCCACAGAACTGTGTATCTTTTTTGGGAAGGTAATTTTTTACTGTATGTCAGGATAGCAACAATTTACTAAAGAGCCACTTTATCTAAATTAAACATCATGACAGACTAATAATTAATTGGGCATTCAAATTGCATTCTGCCAGGACAATGGCTGTTGAATTTATCCTCCTACCTGTCTGCTAGCAATTAGGGATTAACAAGAGGCTAAGGAAGAAAATAAATTTAATGTGGATTCATTGGTCATTTTTCCTTGACTACAGTTTATTTGTTCCACCTGGCAGTTTTGGCCCTTAATTGCTAAACAATTCATTTTCTAAGAGATCTCAGACACATTTCCAATGCTATGGCAATAGAGGTTCTTGGGAATTCACATGGTGACATTTTGTTAGCAGGGGTTTTCAGAGAAATTTTAAAACAAATACAATACATGGAGGAGCATAATAATGAGGTGCTAATGAGAAGTCTGGGACAATAGCATCCTAGAATGTGACATGTGGCATAATGAGCAAATAAACTTGTTCACCAAGTTTCACTACTAACAAATTTCCATGTCCTATCTGTCTGTGATATACCCTTGAATGCTTTTCAGTTCAGCAGATACTAGGGGGTTGTTTGTTTGTTTGTTTGTTTGGTAGGGGAAATGATAGGGGAGACAGGAGAAGAGGGTAGAGATAGACCTAAAGGGAAATATTTATTCAGTGGTTGCTGGGACAGAAATTGAAAACAAACATACAGTGAGAAATGTCTTAGCTGGAAAGGTGAACATTCAGTAGAACAAAAAATCATTTTAAAGGGGATCAGATCCATATACCCCCATTCACTGCAGCATTATTCACAAAAGCCAAAGGGTGGAAACAACCCAAATGTCCATCGACAGATGAATAGGTAAACACAATGTTGTAAAGGCATATAGTGGAATATTATTCAGCCTTAAAAAGGAATAAAATTCTAATGCATACTACCAGAGAGATGAACCTTGAAACTATTGTGCCAAGTGAAAGAAGAAAGACCAAAAAAAAAAAAAAAGGCAAATATTATATGGTACCATTTATATGAGGTACCTTATATTATATGTCAAATTCATAGAGACAGAGAGAAGAATGGTGGTTACCATGGACTGGGGGTGGAGGATGCCTGGAAGGTTAGCATTTCATGGGAACAGAGTTTTGGTTTGTGATGATAAAAAAAAAGTTTTGGGAACTAACGGTGGTGATGGTGGCATGACAATGTGAATATATTTAATACCACAGAACTACACACTTAAAAAAATGTTAAAATGTCAAATTTCATGCTATGGATATTTTGCCACAATAAAAATGGGGGAGATCAGGGTGCCTGGGTGGCTCAGTGGGTTAAGCCTCTGCCTTCGGCTCAGGTCATGATCTCAGGGTCCTGGGATCAAGTCCTGCATCGGGCTCTCTGCCTACTTGTGATCTCCGTCTGTCAAATAAATAAATAAAATTTTTTTTTAAATGGGGAGATCAAATAAATATTCAAAAGAACTTTTTCAAATTGGTCCTAAAAATATTTAAGATTTGATTTATTTATTTATTTATTTATTTATTTATTTATTTATTTGACAGACGGAGATCACAAGTAGGCAGAAAGGCAGGCTGAGAGAGAGGAAGGGAAACAGGCTCCCCACTGAGCAGAGAGCCCGATGCGGGGCTCGATCCCAGGACCCTGGAATCATGACCTGAGCTGAAGGCAGAGGTTTTAACCCACTGAGCCACCCAGCTGCCCCTGGTCCTAAAAATCTTAACAAAATTGGAATTCTTCCTGAGTTACTCTGGTTCCAGTTTGCATAGAAAATAAATTTAGGAGGATGCTTGATCAACTACATTTGGTTATATCTTTGACAAGATAAAAAAAAAAAACAGTAACAACAACTTTGAGGAAAGTTGTTTTTGGAAATAACACATGAGCTGAATTCATTCTGAATTTTTTAAGAGAACTATGTTTGTCCTTGTTTATTGAGGGAGTTGGCACATAGGATTAACAGAACTCCAGATCCTTTCCAGTAGTTTTTCAAGTACTTATTTGGGAATAGGGTGGGGGGTGGATAAACTTTTATTAGACACTTCTAGTCCTTCTTCTGTTATCTTTGCTTCTTTTAAATTTTTCCCATCATTTTTTTCCCATCATCTTTTCCCATCAATTATAAGACCTTTGAGAAGAAGATCCATTAACTGTCTCCTAAAACAGGTTTTCAGTTGTGTATGTTCTACCTCCTTACAACACTGGTCTTGTAAACCAGGCCAAATCACTGAACATCTTTGCGCTTCAGCTCCATATTTGTACAATGAAGCCCTGGTAAGGATTCAAGTGCATAGCAGGTGCCTGTTTGAGAGCACAGTTATCAAGTAGCAGTTCGCTTTCTTCTTTCTCTCTCCCCTTCTCTAACCAGAGTAAATCCCTGCATAAAACACTCCCCCGAATTCCTTCTGGTCATGCTCTGAAATACAAAACTAAGTATCATCTTTCTGTTCTTCCTAGAACTTTCAAAGTAATTCCTCTGATCAAGAGTCTCTTTGCCTCGTGGACTCTCTGTGCTTCAGCTCTCACCTTCGAGAAGCTCTTTATTGCCTACTTGTTAATTGTTCTCTCTCTCCCCATGCAATTATTTAATATTTAACTTGGCAGATGTATTTAACTCCGAAGTTATTAGGGATATAGCACAGGCTTAGGCCGATAATTAAATTTAGATTGTCACACATCAGAAGAACCTAACTTAAGAACAAAGTTTTATTTGTCTCTTTGGAGTACTGTCCATGCTTACGCTTCACGGTTTTAGGAATATCGCAAAGGGGGAACAGTGCAATGACAAGCTGGATTCTAAGGTCAAGACAAAAGAAAATATTTAAAGCTATTTGAGACAAAGGGACAAAAACAGTTTTCACTAGTTTCTACGGCAGTAACATCAGATTTAATAGACACAGTTTTTTTTTAATGTCTAGGAAGAGATTGAAGGCAAAGAAAGTTGTTCACTGGGTTGCACTAGGAGAATATTGGCAGAACCATTCTATCAAGAAGACAGAAAATAAAAAGCTCACATGATGTACTAATACATTTCCTCTAGTTAAGAAAAATAGTTCACTCAGTAAAAGAAAATCAAAGTTATTCTTATTCACTTTTCTTTTAAGTATGGCTGTCCTAAATTTGTGGTGGTATAGAGCATGTAATCTTTTTCAAAATGTGTGTGTAAAAAGGAAGAATGAAAAGAGACACTGACTTTCTGTGATTCTTTTGAATACATTATTCCAGAACCAGGACTCTGTACTATAAGAACTGGATAAAGATCCAGATAGCTATTGACCAGGGTTGCCCTACTCTGGAAGTGCTCTAGACAAAAGAGTAAAATGGTATATTACCACTCTAAAAAATACACACGTGCTTAGGTGGCAAAATCTATCATGTACACATGAATATACACACAAAATAAAAAGATTGGTTTTATAAAATATGAAAACTTTAAGAATATAAAGCCTTAGCTTAAGGCAGAGCCTATCTGGTTTTTAAAATATTAAGAAAAAAGTTCAGTCAATAGTCAAGAAAAAAAAAAGATCAAGTCATCATCCAAGTGATTGTTGACAACATAATGCTGATATTAGGGCAATTACATTTCCATGTCTTTGTGGTACTGAAGAGGAATAGCAGCACTGTGATTCTGTGACTAAAAATATTAGATCGCAGATGAAAAAATAAAACATGCCATAAGCAAGACCTTCCCGAGAAAGAAAATAATAGAAATAGATATTTCACAGAATATGGATATTTAAGTAGGCTTTAATGTAAAATGATCAGTATTTTGCAAATCTTCCTTATGTCAAATGATAGTTCAGTTTGATTACCCAACTCTATCCACTTTATAAACAAATGCAGTAATGTTGTAAAGTCAATCAAGCAACTAAGTGCAGAATATGTAATTATTCCCCATAAGACACAAAATTTACAAATGCTCCCTAGGTAAAACTCTTAGGAACAACATTTGTTGTAAAACTCACTCATTCTGATCATCAGAATAGAACAGAGCCCTATGCTGCATATCTCTATTTAGTTATTAATAAGAAATATTAATATCCATTTAGTTATTAATAAGCAATATTAATATCTTATATAGTATTTCGTATTATAACACAAGGACAAAATAGCTAGATAAAAAGAAAAAACAAGGGTGCCTGGGTGGCTTAGTTGGTTGGGTGACTCCCTTCAGCTCAGGTCATGATCCTGGAGTCCCAGGATTGAGTCCCGCATCAGGCTCCCAGCTCCATGGGGAGTCTGTTTCTCTCTCTGACCTTCTCCCCTCTCATGCTCTCTCTCTCTCTCTCTCTCAAATAAATAAAATCTTTAAAAAAAAGAAAAAAGAAAAAACAAGGAATCATCTAGATGTTTGAGTCCACGTGTTATATCTAGTCTGTTAGAAATGTATGTAACTTAGGCCATCAACCTTCTTTTCTTACCCTTCCCTGGGAGTTGGGGACCTCAGGGCCAGGGCAGGCTTGAGACTGGCTTGGGCACAGTGGTCCCAGGGCATCATGAGAAGGGCTGGGGTCTCGGCGGTGGGTGGGAGGAAGGGATCTTATCTTCCCCAGTTGGCCTACTGCTACACATTGAAACTATTTACTCGCTCCCCACCAAAAAAAAAGAAAGAAAAAAAAGGAATGTATATATCTTAATCTCATGTAGATAACGCCTATCTGAATGTTTCAGTATCACCTCCTCTTTCCTTTTTTTTTTTGTCTTTACCTTGGCATACATCCCAAGGAATAATTCTTAACTTTATATATTTCTGAACTCTCCTATATGCCTAAGATTGTACTTCTCATATTTGATGATCCCCAGCATCACTACTCATAATAAGCTATGCTCTTGTTGTGGTAATAATTTATTTTTTTAATGGGTTTTAGTTGACCTTAGGTAGATCAAATTGATTTTTTTTCTTAATTGAGGGTAATGATCATCCCCCCAAATATCCTCCTAATACACCCTTCCATATAGAGGCGTTTCACTCTCTTGTTTCTTTTGATGCCTCCCTTTTACTTCGGCTTGGATCAGAGATCTGACTTATTTAGTAAGTTTAGGAGATAAATTAGGCATGTGTGACTCAGTCCTTGCCCTATTACTCAGGTAATAGCTGCCTACAGAATGCCAGTTTTCTCCTTTACTTCTCTATCAGGTAAGGAACACAGGGTAGGTCTCCTTCAGAGGAGATCAGAGTCCTCAGGGCCTCCTGAATTTGGGAGACTATATCTGATCATTTATACTATGAAGCCTACTGTAGCTACAAAAGTAAATCACATTCTCCGACATCATCTTCCTGAACAACAGTGGCTCTCTATCTGATATGCTTTTGTTTTATCTTTCAATGGATTCAGATAGTTGGCAGGAAAGAAAGGCATTATAATTTATCTAACCTCCTCAAAATTCCAACATTTCTAATCCCCCCAAACATTTTCGTTTGTCAGAGTTGCTTCAGCAGAAGAGAAGGACTTAAGAAAGCATTTTTTTTTTCACCAGTTAGATAAAGAAAGCTTTGGAACTGCAAGTGTCATTAAGAGTGGGAAAAGAATAAAAACTCACTTCGTATGTCAAATTCATTAGGGTCATAGAATCTGATTTTAGGACTTCAGCACCATTCCTAAATGAACCAGCATACAAATATTTGTCAAACAACTACTGCACACGATCTTGTTTGCAAAGTCAGTTAATTTGCTATTTAACTAGATGGATTCCAAACATATTTGGTAGAGCCTATTTTTACTAGAAATTGATTTTATCCTTTAAGAAAATCTGTCCAATATTATTTAAGCAGTTAAATATCCACGGATTATCAATTTTTTATTAGAACCCATTAGCAAAATTACCATATTTTTTCAACAAGAAAATTTATTTTAGTTACAAAAGCTAAAAGGTTAGTCCTTTCTCTGATTCAATGAACCCGGGAACTTGATTTGAAAGGCCAGAGTCACAGAGGGAGACTACCAACCACTCCGTGCATATTTATGGACTTGTTGTTCTTGTAGTAAGGACTCTCCTGACAGCCAGTGCTAAATCTAATCAATCATCCCTTAAATACATCATAGTGTAGATTCACCTCACTCCTTCATTAGCATTCATTAGCAATTAATCAACGCAGCAGGAGTCTCTAGAAAGTTCAACAATCCATAAGGTACATTTACATTAAAGATGAGCAAACATGAGGAGAGATAAAAAAGAAACGGGAGATGAGCAGTGTCAAATCTGTGGGAGAAAACTAAAGTTTGATTTGATCTTCAAAAAACAAGAAATCAACAGAATTTGGTTATTCAGCTTAAGACTTAAACTCTTGATTAACAAGCAGTAGCCTGCGTAACTCTATTACAGTTGTCACAAACAGATTTATGCTCCCATCAGCCTGCTGAGTACATTTGTTCCACTTCAAGTAAGCCTTATGTATTGTCATTATATCTTCAAAAGGAGCGAAAAGATGTTGTATCCAATTTTTTGCAATTGTGGGCAATAGCTTAATTCAGTCCTTAACTGTGTTCTTGCCGAGAGTTGAGGGTTATAATGGAAGCCTATTTCCCTGTAGGATGAAAAGGAGTCCTGCTGTGGAGTATAATACCCTGAACCCATGGCTGAGAGCTGTATTGTGCCCACTGAAGTGTCTCTCTTCAAAATGAGAGAAATAGGGAGGGGGTGTCCTTCCCTGGTCAGTGTCAGTATAGCATCAGGAATCCTGAAGACCCCTCCTGCCTAACCTCCGAAAATTCCTCTGAGCTCTCAACCAACCTAACCTCGGTTTTCCCATCAGAACAAGACAATCTCACGAATTATTTCTGGAGGGTGAATAAATTAATAATGCAAAAAAAAAAGCATTTTTTCATGCACATTTTAATGCCTCGTTTCATTATTCCAGCTTAACATCTGATTTAAAAGTAATTCAAAATCACTGTGTTCACATGAGAAATGTACAATAGCCAGAATTTCAAAGCTTCCAAATAATATTAACTCACAGAAAGAGGTCTAAAAGTGCCATAAGGATAGCAACCCCTGAAACCATCCTGAGGTGATACCAACAATTCCAACGTGGGAAATGAGTGCTAAATGATAACTGACATATTTTAGCATGTGATACGTTTAATTTAGACACACAGACGTGTACATGTACCCGAATATAACAATTACAAACAATATTCACTTGTTCCATGCATGTTGAAGTCCTTGACTCAGGCCATGAATTGAAACCATTTTTCCCCTAACAAATACCTCAAACTTCAGTATAATCCAAACGCCCTGCATCAATAAACTTATCTCAGCAAGCATGAGCACGGAATTGCTACCAACAGGATTGCTTTATTTTGGGAGTAGCAAATGGCCTTGAAAGATTTGGGTCTCATACTGCAGTGGAAAGAAAGACCTAGATTTTTTTTTTCTTTTCCCTTTAAAGAAAATTTTTACAAATGTCGCAGTTTGTTGAATTGGTCCAGTCTGGTTCTCCATGGTTATAATTCAGAATAAGAGTGAAGTAGCTGGCAGCCCAGCATGCCTCATCATTTGAGTTTCAAAATAGACTTCTGAACTCTTCTGAACCACTGCCACCTCTCTTCTTGTTGAGTTGTTCTGGATGTTTTCTAAAAGCAAACTGTATTCCGGATTTATCGTGAAGAAAAATAACTTTTTTAAAAATTTTGTCTAAATAATTCATATTTAATATATTTTTTCAAATGCCTTTTGCCAGGGTTTAAGCTCTTTTCTAAATGCACATTTCAGAAGCTAGTAGGTGGAGATAGGCGTAGAAAAAAAAGTTTTTTTCTTATTATACTTCTCTATTTTATCCTAGCCCTGAAGAAAACAATAGAGTCTGGATAGGAAACTGAATTAGCTGATAAAAGCATTAAATTAGAGACATGTTAAGATATCACTCAGGCCACTGAAGGCTCTACAGAGCTCTACTTAATGCCGGTGGTAGCTTACATCCTCACCAGAGCCTCTGACCGCAGTCATCTGCAGTGACTGACAGGCTCACATCAAGAGACATCAAACCTTCATACATTTTTAAAAACCCCAATGATTCTAATGGAGAATTTAAAACAATTTAGGAATTCAATGTTAGGGAAATGCATTCAAATGCAAGATGAGACAAACATATTAGCCAATACTCTGAGTATTAATGGACCTTAAAACTACATCTGTCCAGTTGAAGATAAGTCATAAGGCCTTTTGGACACCAGGGGATTGTCCTTAGGGTGGGGGTGGGGGGACACAGTCAGGAAATGGGAATAAAAGGCAAATGAACAGGATGGGGAGAGGGGATGGGGTCAGTGCCATGGAGAGAGATGAAGACAGAGAAGTAAGTGTTTGGTTTTGTATCTTCTGTTTTTCAAACTAAATCATGCATTACACCACTTTTCTAGCCATTCATTTAGATAGGCGAGCATCCTCAGGTTCATAGAGTCATGAGTTTAAAAGCGAACAAGATAAAAAGGATTTCACATAGTAACTATGTTCACAGTAAAATGGCAAGGAGCTGTTATATTACTCCCGAGGTAGCGCATTTCTAAAGCACAAAATAGAGATGCTGCTCATTCTTATTTTAAATGAAACCTAGGAAAGGAGAAAAAGCCAAATTTCATTCACTAGTGTGATTTCAGACACCTTACCTAATCTCTGCTTCAGTTTTTTCATGTATAAAACAAAGATAATATGTCAACCTCTCTGAGTTGTTATGAGGGTTATGTGATTCCATTTTTGTAAAGGGCTTAAAAGAAGACCTGGTATATGGTAAGCATTATACATGTATTGTTGTTGTTATTAAAGTTTCAAGTCTTGGAATTTCTCAAGTGTGATATGATAAAGACCTTTTCTGGAAAAAGTGATTAATACATACGGAAAAGTCTTAAATTTCCTAGTTCAATGTCTGGTTCTTTAAATGTTAGGTATTAGTTCATTATCTACATAGATACTAACAATAGATTAAGCAAAGAGCCCAGAGGCAAGATTAAGGAATAAAATTCAGGAACACCTTGACCAACTCTCACTCAGCTGCAATATACGTAGAAGTAATTCCAGTTGTTTATTTGATAAAGAAATAAAGAAGGACTCTCCTTATATCCATGGTTTGCGATGTTTTAATATAGATGGATGAGTTAATTAAAGCCATAGACCATATGAACTACCCACCCCGACTTTCTGGTTGTTTGATGCATTCTCAAAATGGAAGAAAGCAATACATCTAATAAACCTCTGATAAAGGATGTTACAAGTAAATTATGATGGTACCAGAATAAAAAAAATTGCTGTAGTATAAACTTAAATGCTTAAATAGTTTATCAATTAATCATGACATTCTCTGGGCCACAAATTTTGACTTAAAAGTGAAGAATCTTTCACCAAGCATATACGCATCCATCACAAAAGTAGAAGGAATAAATAGAGGGGGAAAAAATCTTTGCTTGTTCCTATTTCTTGAGAAAGTGCCATAATCAATACTAAAGAATGGTGGAGAAGAGGCCATTCTTCCAAAATGAGAACGTTGAAAATACAAATAAGTTCAGCTTTTAGGATAGGAGAGGTATGCATGGATAGGAGTTCAAGAATAGGCCACAAAAAAGAGACAAAGAAAGCACACCACCATAAACGTGTTTCAAACCTAGTAGGAAATCCAACTGGGTAAGGAGTGTAGAGGGCTGGGCCGACACAAATGACAACGGATGTCTACAAACTGGGAGTGTAGGTCAGTGCACTCCCAGTTTGTAGACATCCATTGTCATTTGTCATTTGTCCTGGCCAGTGTCAGGTGTCAAAGAACAATATGAAGCCTGAAACTGAGGGACAGGATGCAGTTACTAAAAGTGAGAGATTTCAGATACTCTTCAAATAATCTACCAACTAAAATGACAGAGAAAAATAATGGAAGACCCAGATCATTGGAGAATCCAAGGATAGAGTAGGAACCTGCGTCCACAGAACTGGAGCATGAGACAGTGGGATTTAAGGTATAAGGCAGCCACAGAGGAATTGGAAGATGAATCAACAACTTGATTTCCAGAGAACAAGGAATCAATGTCAGATTAGGAGCAGCAGCAAATCCTGCTCAGTCGTGAGTCACTGTCCTACCTATCCAGAGGTCCTTCTCTCTGTGCTTTAGACTGGAAAAGGTCCTCCTCTCTGTGCTCTAGACTGGAAATAAGACTGGTTTCAGAATCTTAGATAAGAAAGAATCCCTTAGATAATTAAATGATCCCAATTGTTAACATCAGGGATAGAGGGTTAGCAGAGGTCTCCATTCCCCAGGTAATCCAGCAGACTTATTTTAGTTGCTTTCTTTATTTCTTTGACTTCTTGGTCCTTGACATGGAACTATGGTTCTTTTTGAGCTTAATATATGTTTTTCATGTAAATTCTGTGGATTAAATGAAATCAGATCTACTCAATATGTCATTACCCTATATCTGGAGCTGTAGGAATGTTTAAAATGAAAAGGAAGTCATATGTCATCAGGAAAATGAAAATTAAAACAACAATAAGATTCCGCCATACCCCTATTAGAATGCCAACATCCAGAACACTGATAAAACCAAATGCTGGTGAAGATGTAGAACAATAGAAACACTCATTCATTACCAGTGGGAATGCAAAATGGTATAGCCACTTTGGATGCATCTTGGAGTTTTCTTGTAAGACTAAACATACACTTACCATATGACCCGCTAATCACACTCTTTGCTAATTCTCAAAGGAGCTGAAAATCTATATGTAAGCAAAAACCTGCCCATGGATATTTATAAGTTTATTCATACTTGGAAGCAACCAAGATATCCTTCTGTAGGTGAATGGATAAAAAAATTGTGGGCCGGGTTAAAGCCTCTGCCTTC
>PISX010028959.1:0-20770 GCA_004024625.1 Mellivora capensis | reverse complement strand
ATGAAAAAGTGCTCCACATCACTCGGCATCAGGGAAATACAAATTAAAACCACAATGAGGTATCACCTCACACCAGTCAGAATGGCTAAAATTAACAAGTCAGGAAATGACAGATGCTGGCGAGGATGTGGAGAAAGGGGAACCCTCCTACACTGTTGGTGGGAATGCAAGCTGGTGCAACTGCTCTGGAAAACAGCATAGAGGTTCCTCAAAAAGTTGAAAATAGAACTACCCTATGACCCAGCAATTGCACTCCTGGGTATTTACCCTAAAGATACAAACGTAGTGATCCGAAGGGGCACGTGCACCCAAATGTTTATAGCAGCAATGTCTACAATAGCCAAGCTATGGAAAGAACCTAGATGTCCATCGATGGATGAATGGATAAAGAAGAAGTGGTATATATACACAATGGAATACTATGCAGCCATCAAAAGAAATGAAATCTTGCCATTTGCAACGACGTGGATGGAACTAGAGGGTATCATGCTTAGTGAAATAAGTCAATCAGTGAAAGACAACTATCATATGATATCCCTGATATGAGGAAGTGGAGATGCAACATGGGGGGTTAGGGGGGTAGAAAAAGAAGAAAAGAAACAAGATGGGATTGGGAGGGAGACAAACCATAAGTGACTATTAATCTCACAAAACAAACTGAGGGTTGCTGGCAGGAGGGGGGTTGGGAAAGGGGGGTGGGGTAATGGACATTGGGGAGGGTATGTGCTATGGTTAGTGCTGTGAAGTGTGTAAACCTGGCGATTCACAGACATGTACCCCTGGGGATAAAAATACTTAATATGTTTATAAAAAATAAAAATAATTTATTAAAAAAAAAACATTTCAAAAAGAGAGAAAAAAAGAAAATGATATTTGCTGTGGGTTTTTCATAGATGGATTTTATGAAATTGAGGAATGTTCCCTCTATCCCTAAACTCTGCAGAGTTTTAATCAAGAAAGGATGCTGTATTTTGTCAAATGCTTTTTCTGCATCAATTGAGAGGACCATGTGGTTCTTCTCTCTCCTCTTATTAATGTGTTTTATCACACTTATTGACCCTTGCATCCCACAGATAAATCCCATGTGGTCATGATAGATAATCCTTTTAATGTACTATTGGATCCCAATAGCTAGGATCTTGTTGAGAATTTTGGCATCCATATTCGTGAGGGATATTAGTCTGAAATTCTCCTTTTTGATGGGCTCTTTGCCTGGTTTTGGAATCAAGGTAATGCTGGCCTTATGGAAAGAGTCTTAACGTTTTCCTTCTGTTACTATTTATCAAAACAGCTTGAAGAGAATATGTATTATTTCTTTGAATGTTTGGTAGAATACCCCAGGGAATCCATCATGTCCTGGACTATTGTTTTTTGGGAGGTTTTTGATCACTGCTTCAATCTCGTTGCTGGTTATTGGTCTATTCAGGTTGTCAATTTCTTCATGTAGTCCTGGTAGTTTATAGCTTTACAGGAACACATCCATTTCTTCTAGGTTGCTTAATTTATTGGTACATAGCTGTTGATGATAATTTCTGATAATTGTTTCTATTTCCTTGGTGTTAGTCATGACCTCTCCCCTTTCATTCATAATTTTATTAATTTGGGTCCTTTCTCTTTTCTTTTGGATAAGTCTAGCCAGTGGTTTATTGATCTTATTAATTCCTTCAAAGAACCAGCTTCTAGTTTCATTGATGTGTTCTACTGTATTTCTGGTTTCTGATTCATTAATCTCTGCTTTAATTTTAATTATTTCCCTTCATGTACATGAGTTAGTCTTAATTTGTTGTTGATTCTCCAGAACTTTAAGATATAAAGATAGTTTGTGTATTCGGGATTTTTCTATTTTTTTGAGTGAGGCTTGGATGGCTATGTATGTCCCCCTTAGGACTGCCTTTGCTGTATGCCATAGGTTTTGGACTGGTGTATCTTTGTTCTCATTGGTTTCCATGAATTGTTTAAGTTCTTCTTTTATTTCCTGGTTGAACCAAACATTCTTGAAAAGGATGGTCTTTAGCTTCCAAGTGTTTTGAATTTCTTCCAAACTTTTTCTTGTGGTTGAGTTCCAGTTTCAAACCACTGTGGTCTGAGAATATGCAGAGAATAATCTCAGTCTTTTGGTATCAGTTGAAACCTGATTTGTGATCCATTGTCTGGTCTATTCTAAAGAAAGTTCCATGTGCTCTCAAGAAGAATGAGTATTATGTTGTTTTAGGGTGGAATGTTCTGTATATATCTATGAGGTCCATCTGGTGCAGTGTGTCATTCAAAGCTCTTGTTTCTTTACTGATTTTCTGCTTAGATGATCTATCTATTGCTGAGAATGGAGTGTTAATGTCTACTACTGTTAATGTATTATTATAAATATGTCTATTTTGGTTAACAGTTGGATTATGTAGTTGGCTGCTCCCATGTTGGAGACATAGATATTTACAATTGTTAGATCTTCCTATTGTATAGACCCTTTAAGAATGATATAGTGTCCTTCTGTATCTCTAACTACAGTCTTTAGCTTAAAATCTAATTTGTCTAAAATGAGAATTGCTATCACAGCTTCCTTTTGAGGTCCGTTGGCATGAAAGATGGTACTCCACCCCTTCACTTTCAGTCTGGAGGTATCTTTAGGCTCAAAATGAGTCTCTTGTAGACAGCATATGGATGGATCTTGTCTTCATAACCAGTCTGCAACCCTCTGCCATTTTATGGGAGGATTTAGGCTGTTCACTTGAGAGTGATTATTGAAAGATATGGTTTTATTGCCATTATGTTGCCACTGAGTCTTTGTTTCTATAGATTTTCTTTGTAAATTTCTGTTCTATATCATTCTTGGGGTATTTCTCCTTTTATAGAATACCCCTTAATGTTTCTTGCAGGGCTAATTTAGTGGTTACATATTCTTTCAGTTTTTGCTGGTCGTGGAAGCTCATCTCTCCATCCATTCTGAATGACAGCCTTGCCAGATAAAGAATTCTTAGCTGCATGTTCTTCTCATTTAGTACCCTGAATCTGTCTTGCCAGCCCTTTCTGGCTTACCAGCAGTCTGTGGACAGGTCTGATGTTATTCTGATGTTCCACCTCCTGTACACAAGGAATCTCTTCCCCCTAACTTCCCTCAAGATGGTTTCCTTGGTTCTAAGATTTATGAGTTTTACTATTACATGCCAGAGCATTGGTCTATTCTCCTTGATCTTGAGAGGGGTCCTTTCTGCCTCTAGGACACAAATGCTTGTTTCAGTCCCCAGATTAGAGAAGTTCTCAACTACAATTTGCTCAAATATATCTTCTAGTCCCCTCTCTTTCTCCACCCTCTCAGGGATCCCAATAACTTTGACACTGGAATGTTTCATAGCATCATTTATTTCTCTAATTCTGTTTTCATGTATTTTAAGCTGTTTGTTCCAGGCGTCTTCCTGTTTCTTCTTTTCTTTTCTTTTCTTTTTATTTATTTTTTTGACAGACAGAGATCACAAGCAGGCAGAGAGGCAGACAGAGAGAGAGAAGAGAGGAAGAAGGCTCCCCACCAAGCAGAGAGCTTGATGCGAGGCCCAATCCCAGGACCTTGAGATCAGGACCCGAACCAAGGGGAGGGGCCCAACCCACTGAAACACCCAGGTGCCCCTTCTTCTTTTCTATCATTTTGTCTTCTATAACACTAATTCCTTCTTCTGCCTCATTTACCCGAGCTGTTAAAGTATCTAGATTAGATTGGATCTCATTGATAGCATTTTTAAGTTCTGCCAGATCAGCTCTCATTTCTGCCCAACATAGAGAATCTATGTTGCCATTACTGCTTTTCTCCACCCTAGCTGTTATCTGCATAACCGTTACCCTGAAGTCTATTTCCAACATCTTGCTTATATTCATACCCATTAGTTCTGTGGCAGAAGTCACCGTTTCTGAATTTTTTTGTGTGTGTTGAGTGTTCCTCCTCTTAGTCATTCTGTTGAGGAGTGGTTGAGGGAATGTACAAAGTCCAAATTATTGAGCACAACCCAAGCAAGATGCACCTGTTTTATAAGGATCTTAGTGTTGTTGGCCTCCTGTTCTTTCAGCCTGTCTTCTGGGGGAAGGGCCTGTGGGGCTGTTACTCAGGCAATCTTGTTTGGGCAGAGCTCTGCCCACTGTGGGAAGATGGGCTCAGTGAAAGCTGGTTTTGGGGGAATTTTGTTCTCTGATGACTTTCCCTGGTGGCCTTCTGTGTCTTTCCCAAGAGTCAGAGCAGAAGTGGCCATATCAAAACTTCTGTCTCAGAACAGAGACCACAGTCTGTTCTCCAGTGAGCTGTCCAGGCCACACTGTCCCCGTTTTTGTCTGTGATGCTAAAAATCGCAGCATCCTGGGTTGTGCATCCCACAGCAGCACTCCCAGTCCTTGCTTCCAGGTCCAGGCATGTCTCTTTTGTGCTTCTAAAACCACCAGCCACCCCCAGTTCACATGCATGTCCCTGCAGCTGCAGGTTTCAGTCTGAGGGTCTGTCCTAAAGTCCTTTCCCCTCAACTACTGATCTGTGAGTCTGTTCCCAGTCCCCAGCATGGGAGGCTTTTGTGCTCCAGTGGCACAGGATCCCTTCGGCTCCCTCCCCCTTCTGTTTATCTTCCAATATCTGCCTGCTGAATCATGGTCCCGTTTTAGACCTCAAAACCAACTGCCAGAAATATTCTGCATTAAGAATGCATTAAGAAAATCATAAGAAAGAAAAAATACATTTCTAGTACCATGCTGCATTTATTAAAAAAAAAAAACTTGCACATGAGTGAATCTATGCAGTTCAAACCCATGTTGTTCAAGGGTCAACTGAAGCAGGAAAGAGGAAGGGAGAATGAGGGGGAGGGTTGTAAAGGCAAATTTTACTCCTCTGTGGAATTTGAACAACCTTCTGTTCCTCTGGCTTAACAATCTTCCCTTGGGATCTCAGCTACCCTCACACTATCAACTAGGCCTTCTATTTGAGTGATTATCAAACTCTATTGTCATGTCTGACCCCTCTCCTGATATCCATATTACATTTTCAACTCTCTGCTCCCCTTCTTTTTAACAGCTCTGCCCTAACTTCAGGCTGGAAAGGTATACAATGAACTGCTCCTCTTTTCTTCCAAACTAGGTATTGGCTCTTCTGTCACTATTTCAAGCTTAGTATCTCTTTTATAAGTTTATAAGTCTCTATTATAAGTTATAATATCTCTTTTATAAGTTTTTCTCATAAGTTCCAAATGCTATAATCTAGGGACTTCATTCCTGGGATGTAACCTCTCCTATCCAAGTCTCCCAGCTCCTGCCTTCCACTCTTGCATCTTTCCTGCACATTACCCTTATACACAGCTAACATATTATTTTAGTTGCTTTGGTCCTGTGCTCAAAAACTTAAGCTCCAGGAACAGGTAAAAAGGAAAAGTCTGCTTGTTCTGGCATTCAAGGCTTTCCACAATCTGGGCCCAACTGACTCCTTTTTGAAATCAAGTGACAGTCTTTAACTTTCAATGCCATCTATTGGTAATTGTGACTATGGTAATGGTCAACAAATATTGAGAGTTTCCCATAGATTGATATTGAGAAAAGTACTTTAATCAATTTTCTCACGTAGTATTTCTAATTCTTAAGACCATTTTTATTCTTCTGATTTGTCCCTTTTCTCTCTCTCTTCTTCTATTCACTCCTATTTATTCTGTGAAATGAATATTACCAAATCACCTAAAATTCCTCTACCTTTTTCCATTGATTCAGAGCCTACTTTCTCCATACACCCCTACCAACTTAAGTCAAAATCACCTCTCCCTCCTGCCAAGCCAGTGGTTTCCAACTTTGGCTGTTCATAAGAATCACCTGTGGAGACTTGGTATAATTGGTTTGGGGAGCAACCCGGGCTTCAAGATTTTCAAATCTCTCAAGGTGATTCCAATGGGCAGCCAAGGTTAAAAACATGACTCTAAGATCTTCTTCTCTCTCTCTCTCTCTTTTTTCTCTATAGCTCTTTTAGGAACTAGAATCACAGACAAACATGACTTAAGGATGGATTTGGAGATTGGTGGTTGCATCTATAGGTGAGGATGTTGATTGTGATTAGTGATCTTCAAACACTCTTTGGCAAAATACTTTGAAATCATTTGGTGATACACCAAAGATATGTTAAAAAGAAAGTTGAACTTCTTTTATGGAAACAGGGGGTGAAAATGTGAAATCCCACTAAATTGCTTCCTTCCCCCACATCCCTGGGGCCCCTGAGGGACCTAAATGAAATCTCTAGTGCACCTAGGGTCAAATCCTAAATATACTAAATTAAATCAGTCCCTTCTATCTGTAATAGTCTGGTATTCTACAGTACCACAGGTAACTGAAAGATGAATTATCTATATGTTAGCTGTATTTCTCTCCCAATAATACATTATTTAGCAAAGGAGCCTCTGTTTCTTAGAGAATTATACTTATCTAATAAAAATAATAATATTTTCAAATAACTAGAAATGGCCACATGTACCAAGTGTGGTATTAATGTTTAAAATTCACAGTCACCTCTGAGGACAAATAGTAGTATATCCCTTTTGCCAGTGAAGAAACAGAGGGCTGAAGGGTTAAGTGACTCACCTCAAATTGTAGTGCAATTTAGTGCCATATTCCCTACTCTGAAACCAGTTTATTCTATTTTTTATAAATATTTTATGAATCTCTCCTTCACCTGCCACCATGGGCTTAAAAACATTTCACTAATGAGTAGCACAGAGCTGTCTCTAAGCTACTTGGAACCAAAGTTCAGCCAGAATTTAGTATAATAGACAATTCACAATACATTTCCAGAGATCAGCAGGGGGAATAAATCCACACAATAGAGTTTTGCATTCACAAAAGGTAACAGGTGCTGGAGACTCTTTTTAATGACAAATATAAAATAAAATTTATTTGTAACAAAAAAAATTGAGTTGAATTCCAACTATGAAGTAAAGATTAAAGAAGAAATAGATCAATGAAGAAAATTCTGTTGAAGGAAGGAGATTAAAGATCAGAGCACAAACAAATGAAATAGAGACTAATAAAAAATAAATAAATAAATAATGACACAATAAAAACAATTAAAAAATCAATGGCAGTAAGACTGGTTCTTGGAAAAGATAAATGAGCTCGTCTCACTGAAAAAAAGAAAGCTGGCTCAAATAAATAAAAATCATAAATTAAAGAGAAGTTACAAATGATACCACAAAAATACAAAAGATCATAAAAGACCAGTACAAACAATCATACACGAACAAATTGGAAAACCTAGAAGAAATGGATAAATAGAAACATACAATCTTCCAAGTCTGAATCATGAAGAAATGGAAAATCTGAATAAACCAATTACTAGCAAGGAGATCAAATCAGTAATCAAAAATCTCCCAAAAAACCAAAAGTCTGGAACCAGACAGCTTCACAGGTAAAGTCTACCAGACATTCAAAGATGTAATACCTACCCTCAAACTCTTCCAAAAAATTGGAGAGGAAAGAATGCTTTCAAAGTCAACTTAGGAGACCAGATTTACCCTGATTAAAAAAAAAAAAAAAAAAACAGACAAAGACACCACAAAACAAAAAGCAAAAAACAAAAACTTATAAGCCAATATCTCTAATGAACATAGATGTAAAAATCCTCAAAAAAAAACAACCTTAGCAAACCAAATTCAATAAGACATTAGAAATATCATACACCATGATCAAATGGGATTTATTCCAAGGACACGGGGATGGTTCAACATTCTCACATCAATCAATGTGATATACCACATGACCAAAATGAAGGATAAAAATCATATGATAATCTCAACAGAAGCAGAAAAAGCATTTGATGAAATTCAGCATCCATTTACCATAAAAACTCTCAACAAAATGGTATAGAGGGAATGTACCTCAATACAATCAAGACCATAAATGGCAAACCCACACAGAACACACTTGTTTCTATGATCAGAAACAAGACAAGGATGCCCACTCATTATTTTATTTAATGTAGTATTGAAGCCCTAGAAATTAGGCAGCAAAAGAAATAAAAGGCATCTAAATGGAAAGGAAGAAATAGAGCTATCACTATTTGTAGATGACATGGTTTCATATATAGAAAACCCTAATGACCCCATCAAAAGAATATTAGAACTAATAAATGAATTCAGTAAAGTTGCAGGATGAAAAATCAATATATAGAAATCTATTACATTTCCATACTCTAATAATGAACTATTGGAAAGAGAAATTAAGAAAATAATCCCATTTACAATTGCATCAGAAATAATAAAATACCTAGGAATAAATTTAACCAAGGTGCTCTAAGAACCACACATTGAAAACTATAAGGCAATGATGAAAGAAATTGAAGAAGATATAGAAATATTTAAGTGGTGCCTGGGTGGTTCAGTGGGTTAAGCCTCGCCTTTGGCTCAGGTCATGATCTCAGGGTGCTGGGATTGAGCCCCGAATCGAGCTCTCTGCTCAGCAGGGAACCTGCTTCCTCTCCTCTCTGCCTGCGGCTCTGCCTACTTGTAATCTCTTTCTCCCTCTCTCTCTCTCTCTCTCTCTCTGTTAAATAAATAAATTAAATCTTAAAAAGAAAAGAAATATCAAATAAATGGAAAGGTAGTCTGGTCTCATGGTTTGGAAGAACACTGTTAAATCTCCATCTTACTTGAAGCAGCCTACAGATTCAATGCAATACCTATCAAAATCTCAATGGCATTTTTCACAAAATAGAACTAATAATCCCAAATTTCATATGGAACCACTTAATACCCCAAATGGCCAAAGGATCTTGAGAAAGAAGAACAAAACTGGAGATATCACACTCCCTGATTTCAAATTATATTATAAGCCTGTAGTAATCAAAACAGTATTTCATTGTCATAAAAACAAACACACAGTGAAATAAGTCAAGCAGAGAGTCAATTATCATATGGTTTCACTTATTTGCGGAGCATAACAAATAACACGGAGGACATGGGGAGATGGAGAGGAGAAGGGAGTTGAGGGAAATTGGGGAGGAGATGAACCATGAGAGACTATGGACTCTGAAAAACAACCTGAGGGTTTTTGGGGGGGGGGGAGGTTGGGGGAGCCAGGTGGTGGGTATTAGGGAGGGCACGCATTGCATGGAGCACTGGGTGTGTTGTAAAACTATGGATTCTGTTACGCTGAAAAGAAATGAAATTAAAATAATAATAATAATAATAATAATAATAAATAATTTTCAAATAAATGCATAATATGTATTTACAAAAATACCCAAACAAACACACAGATCAATAGAACAGAATAGATAGCCCAGAAATAAACCCACATATATATGGTTAACTGATTTACAACAAAGGAGTCAAGATTATACAATAAAGGACAGTCTCTTCAACAAATAGTGCTCAAAAAACTGGACAGCCATATGCAAAGGAATCAAACTAAACCACCATCTTATACCATTCACAAAACAAACTCTAATTGGGTTACAGATATGAATCCAAGACCTGAAACCATAAGACTTCTAGAAGAAAACAGGCCATAAGCTCCTTGACATGAATCTTAGTAATGTTTTTCTTGATCTGATCTCAAAGGCAACAGGGAAAAAAGCAAAATTAAACAAACAGGACCACATCAAGCTAAGAAGCCTCTTCGCAGTGAAGAAAATCATTGACAAAATGAAAAGGCAAGTTACTGAATGGGATTTGTTTGCTAATTATATATCCAAAAAAGGGTTAACATCCAAAATATATAAGGAGCTCATAAAACTGAACAACAAAAGACAAACAACCTGATTTTAAAAATGGACGGAGGATTTGTATAGACATTTTTCCCAAGAAGACATACAGATAGCCAACAAGCACATGAAAAGATGTTCAATTTCACTAATCATCAGGTAAATGTAAATCAAAACCACAATGAGGAATCACCTCACAGCTATTAGAATGGCAACTGTCAAAAAGACAGAAGATAACCAGTGTTGGAGAGGATGTAGAGAAAAAGGAACTCAGGAACTGTTGTACCTTATTGAAAGGAATGTAAATTGGTGCAGCCACTATGATAAACAATGTGGAGTTTCCTAAAAAAATTAAATAGAACTACTATGTGATCCAATGATTTTACTTCTAGGTACTTACCCAAAGAAAATGGAAACACAAATTGAAAATATATAGGCACCCCTATGTTCATTGCAGCATTATTTACAATTGTCAAGATATGGAAATAGCCTACATGCCTAATGATTGATGAGTAGGTAGAGAAGACATGATAAATAATAGATAGATAGATAGATAGATAGATAGATAGATAGATGATAGATATGGAAATACAGACACCATGGAACACTATTCAGCCATAAAATGGAAGGAAATCTTGCTATTTGTAGCACTGATGAACTTTGAGGATATTATGCTAAGTAAAATAAGTCAGATAGAGAAAGACAAATACCAGATGATTTCACTTAAATGTGACATCCAAAAAACAAAACAAATTAACAAAACAAAATAAAAATAAGATCATAAATACAAAGAACAGATTGGTGGTTACCAGAGGGGAATGTGGTGAAGGGTGGGTGAAACAGGTAAAGAGGTTCAACTGAATGATGATGGTTAGTGACTCACCTTATGGTGGTCATCTCTGTAGAGAATATACAAATATTCAATCGTAATGATGTACACCCAAGGCATATATAACATTATAGACCAATTTTGCCTCAAGAATAAGAAAAGAAAACCTATTATTTCAAAACATATCAAGCTATAACAAAAGGAAGAAAACTGTAAAAATGTTCAGACATAAGTGTCTCAGTTTTCTGAGAAAGCGAAGTTCAACACAACTCATTTTTATTCTCGTTTTAGTTTCTTCTCTTTTCCCAACAGATCATTTTGCTTACTATATGAGGATCAGTGCAGAGGTCTGCCATATTAAACTGTCACAAGAATACTGGGATAAAAGATTCCTGGTAGTGGGGGAAGCTTAGGTGAATAATCCATCAGGGAAGTGCCATCACTAAGTCAAGGTAATAACACACACAGAAGGACACACATTCATCCGCTGGGACTGAATCCTTTCAGTTTAATATATCTTATGACCTGTACCAACAGTCTTTAAAGTTTGAAAGGCACATTAAAGCCCTAGAAATTACAGAGTAATTGTTTTTTCTATTAACAGTGAAATAAGAAGAAACCAATAGTAACAGAGCCCAATAATTGAAGAGTTATTTGAAAGAATTTATTTCGGGGGCGCCTGGGTGGCTCAGTGGGTTAAAGCCTCTGCTTTCGGCTCAGGTCATGATCCCAGGGTCCTGGAATCGAGCCCCACATCAGGCTCTCTGCTCTGCAGGGAGCCTGCTTCCTCCTCTCTCTCCCTGCCTGCCTCTCTTGCCTACTTGTGATCTCTGTCTGTCAAATAAATAACTAAAATTTTTAAAAAAAGAAAGAATTTATTTCAATATTGAACTTCTAGTTCTTCAATGAATGAAATATCTGCTCTCAATTCTTCAGTCTCTGTAAGAAAAGAAGTATAAGGATTAGATAGTTGGCCATGTATATTTAACTTTATACATATTTGTATAACATTTCTTCAAATCTAATACTTACCTAATAATTTTACCTTAATTATGTGTTTAGGAAACACTACTTTCATTAATTTTAAATAAGAACTTTATTAAATATTATAGATATTTAGCTTCATTGAGGAAAGTTTTCAGACTGACTAATATTTACAAAGCTTGGGGAAAAATATATGGAGTCATGATTTGCACACAATGTGCTGAGTATCTGACTACCCTTAGCACTCTTCTGAGGGAATTGGCCTAGGAATTCCGTATGCATAGATTGTCGGTCTTTAGCACAGCTGTTTGGAGCAGGGGTGGATGTTGGACCCCAAGATAGCCATCCAGAGGTGACTGTCACAGGATTCTGTCCATAAGAAATGCTTTTATACTAGATGGTGACAATTCAACTAAAACAAATACTCCCTTTTGGGGAGTTTGAACATGAAACATGTAATGATAGAGTCAGCAGCAGAAGTAAAAGCAGTTGAAACAGAGACGGACTGCATAAAATAGCAAAGCTCAAGAGGAGAGAATAATGGACCCATCTTTCTGGAGACAACACAAGGGAACCAGGTTGCTATCAGAGCAATGCTGAATGCTTACATTCCACTTCTTCCTAAAGCAGGACTGCAGAATTAGAGTTTTTACTCTGAATGTGGGGCCTGAACATACAGCTTTTCAGGCTATTTTTTGTTCTTTTCCCCTCTCCCCTATGGGGCCCAGTCTATCCATGGTGCCCAACCCCCACCCCACCCTCCAGCTGGTCAACCTGATATTTCCTGTTCTTTCTTAATCAAAAGCCTAATTGCAAAACATAACCAAACACATTTCTTTTCCTTGCAGCCTCAAAAAACCATAAGATCGGTTGCATTAAACATCTTTAATTAAGCATGATTGATAGGGTTAAATATCACTGGATTTCAGTGCTAACTGCTTTTTTAGTAATGGTATAAATATTTTTCCAATATTCCTTTATATTGCCAAACAGTTGGTCAGAAACACTAAACCATCTTAACTTGTATTAAAAATTTTCAAGAGGTAGTATAGCATAGTGGTGAAGAGCATAGACTCGGGGGCATTGGTTCAAATCTCAGTTCAACTACCTTACAGCTCTGTGATCTCAGGCGTATTTCTCAACTTCGTTGGATCTCTTTCCTCATCTGTTAAACAGACATATTAATTTTATCTACCTCATAGAACTGTTGTGAAAATTAAAAGAATTATCCTTTGTAGAGAATTTAGAACTTCAGCTGGAAATAAACACTATATGAGAACTAATTATTATTGTTGTTATTATTATTTAAATGAGAAAATAATTTAAACTTTAGAAGATCATATTTCAATTTTTAAACAGCATCATCTACTTTATAAAAGGGATTAATCAGGCGGCCTGGCTGATTCAGTCGGTAGAGCATGCGACTCTTGATCTTGGGGTTGTGAGTTCAAGCCCCACACTGGACATAGGAAGTGTTTTTTTAAAAAAGGCATTAATCTTATTTTTTAAATGACTTTATTTATTTTATTTATTTTAGAAAGAGAGAGCATGCATTCACCAGCAAGAGCTGCGAAGGGAGGAGGAGGAAAGGGGGAGGAAGAGGGACAAGCAGACTCCAAGCTGAGCACAGAGCCTGACCTGGGACTTGATCTTATGATCCTGATATCACAACCTGAACCAAAATCAAGAGTTGGAGGTTCAGCCAATTGAGCCACCCAGGCTCCCCCAAAAGGGGTTAATCTTAGTAGAAACTTGTGATATGCTTTACCCCCAAAGTGCTTTCATTGGTATTATTCTACTGAAATATGAAAGTGAAAATGAAGACAACTCTCAAAAGATCCCAGTTGGGTACATTGTTTCATTACACTTAACTGGATACAAGAATTGGCAAAGAAAATACGCTTACCCAAAACATTCTAAATTCCTCTATTACACAGACAAGTATTCTAAGCTATTCATAAAAGTTCCAGACCCTAGGACATTCACTGGAGCTACTCATCAAATAATTCAAACAGCTGATAAGGAGTTGACCGAAACAGCAATGATTGAATTCCTCTCTAAGGAGCTGGAGTGAGTCTTTAGCAAAAAACAAGAAGCTATTATGTCATGTCCAATTTACTCGGTCTAGTGATTCAGAGAATACTGTTGCATCCATTATAATCATTTCCCTCTCTAAGGTTCTTATATTCATTAGGAAATGTCCTTAGCTACCCTGAAGATTTCATGTTCATTATCTATATTAGATTGAATAAACTGGATATGGCCTGGCAGAGTGATAAAACAATATTAGCAAACAGACGCTGAACATTAGTGCCTCAAAGTAGCTTTCAGAGATGCTCCCGGCCCCCAGCCCTTTCCCCACCTGAGGCTGCCAGCCGTGCACTCTGCCTACCTCCCCTCCCTGTGTGCACTCAGGGCTGGATCGTCTTTATAAGCAAGAGGATTAATAGGTACGGGAGCAGATGCTCTTTTACAGTAAGTACTCGTGCAATCTCCAATTGTGCTTGACGTGCAGTTGATAGCAGTCACTCCCCAAAGAGACATTTCTTAAACACCTCTCTGTTTTAAGATCTACAGTTTGGTAATTTTATTAAGTTAGAAATTAAACACTTGCTGGCTAAAGTGTGTCACTGACTGAACAAAACTGTGCGCAGAGACCCCTTTAAAGTATATCTTCTCTTCATTTTTCCACACTAACCTTGTCCAACTAAATGCAAAGCATGGTCCAAAGGCGCCTGAGGCACCCATAAAAGAGCTGGAGAAGTCCAATGTCAGATTTTAGGTCCTCAAAACTGTACGTACATATGATAAAAATGTTCGATTTTCTTGGCCCTTCTAACAGGGAATATAGTTTAAGTCCATGTACCTGTGAAGGGTGAAAAGCCTTAAATCTAGAAATCATATTACATTTCAGCTGTTTCAGTCCTGACTTAATCCTAAAGTAATATATGTGCCTATGATGAGTGATGAGAGGACATTAATAAAATTAATTATGCCTGGTGCATCCATTGTTAATATTAACATAGCCGTTTTTTATTTACCTTTTTTAAAAAAGATTTTATTTATTTATTTGTCTGTTTGTTTATTTGAGAGAGAATGAGTGAGAGAGCAGAAGCAGGAGGAACAGTAGAGGGACAGGGAGAAGCAGACTCCCCACAGAGCAGGGAGCCCAATGCGAGACTTGATCCCAGGACGTTGGGCTCATGACCTGAACCAAAGGCAGCCGCTTAGCCAACTGAGCCACCCAGGTGCCCCAGACATAGCCATTTATTGGTAGTCATTTTGGTAAAAGAAAACTAAGAAGGAAAATTAAAAAATGAAATCAAGAAAGTGAAAAGAAAGATGAAATTATACAAAGGGTCTTGATTTTACCCATTCTTTCATGTGCTTTGACTTGGCTGCAAACCATCTTTGTATCTCTTTTTCTTTCCCCAAGTGATTTATCATCCTAGTAACCTCTTTATGATCTATGTTTCCTTACAAGAAAATGTTCAATATATTTAGCATCCTCTTTTTTATTTGTAAAACCCTTGATCACTTCTAAATATCAACAACTTTAAATGTTGATTGGTATTATATGCGTATGTGCAAATATTGTAAACATATATATGTTTATATGTATTTATTTGTATTTACACATATGTATGCATATATTTGGTTATATATCATATATATTATAAATATAGTCGATAGAGTCTACATCTGTATTTTTATCTATAGCTATATCTATATATTTCTATTTACAGAGATATGCAATACTTAATCCCTTCCAGATCTTGAACTCCCTGTGCTGACAAAATCACCTAAGAAAAATGCACTTGTGTAAATATCAAAACCAACGTTACTGGCAAGGTGTGCATTCATATTCAAGTCCATAGATTGCAAATTTAAAAACTTGGTCAACCCTTGTACTGATCCACAAAAATGTTCAGTTTAGAAAAAATGTTAGAGAAGTACTTTAATATGTCCTTGTTTCATATATTATAATAAGTAGGACAAGAAATAGTAATCTTCCTCTGATTTTATTTTCAAGTCTGGCTAGGGAACTGTGAGGAAAGGTCCTACACAATGGTCATTAACCCAGACTTTTCATTGTTTTGTTTGTTTGTTTTGCTTGTTTTTCCTCTGCAACTTTCACAGGCAGCACAATAAAGGGCATTACATCTCTCCTATCCTTCAGTTATTCTCCAGAGGAGAGGGAGAAAGGACATGTGGCCCTGGAGAATGGATGGTGGTATTATCAGAGTGGAGTGGAGTGGAGATTGGAATGAGATGTAGATCTCTGAATTGTAAATTACCCTCTTGAGCAAGAAGGCATTTTATTGGTACCGATCAAACTATATGGCATTTCTATGTTTTCTTTCTAATGTCTACTTCGATACTATTTCCTGGGAAGAGGGGTTTTCCTTGACTTTGAGGTTGTTAAAGATTAAATGATGGAAAAGTCTTAATAATTAAGGTCTAGGCCCAGAATAAAAGCAGAGAGAACTATGTGTTTATGGCTACACATACCTATCAAACCCACCACTTTTTTTTTATTGTAGTCATCACGGCCCTTTGTGACTGGCATAATTTCAGAAAGGAAGCAGACACCATGACTGAAAGAATGTTAAAATATTTTATTGGTTATAGGACATTCTCTGTGTCCTAGGAGTCGGGCAATATAATTTAACTCAGAGAGCAGAGCTTTCATAAAATCTTATGAGCCAAACCAGTACACTGTGTTCCCCAGAATGCTTCCAGTTGGTAGCCCTTCGCATTTCGTGATAAAACAAAAAAAGTGGGAGGGTCTGGCATCCCCTCTAGGAGACTATTGTGTCATTCAATGACCTAAGATTTACAACACCAGCAATATATTCTGACATTCCCTTTTAAGTAAAGTTGGTTCCATTCAGAATATGGGAATTTCAAGACTATTATTGTGACTAGAAAAAGAAAAGGAAAGCCTTTACACAAATTTCTGACCTTTTACCATTATTACCCTTGAGAGAAATTAAGTCTGACTGCAGACCAAAAAAAGGGGGGGGAGAGCTATTGAGCAAGTTCAAAAGTACACTGACCATTTAATTACTCTTAAATTATATTTTACATAAGGATTAACACTGGGCCTCCATAGCATCAAATCTTTACTTCATTAACTTTCTAAATATATCTTACAAACTATAACAGAGCTTCAGGATAATATGCAAGTCAGTGAGTAGTCGAGACAATGGTTTTAAAATATCTCTAACATTCCCAGCTTCTCTATTTTTCCATAAGCTTTATATCTGTTTCTCTTTATTCAGTTAATAAATGGTTATTGAATGCTTACTATATCCCAAGCACTGTGCACAGTATTGAAGATATGATAATAAAGAAGATAAATACAGGTTTCTTGCCCCGAGAGAGCTTGCAGTATTTTGGAGACACCAACAAGCAATGAGGCAATTCCAGTGTGATATGTGCTTTGACAGAGAGGAGCAGTTTGCTAAGGGATGACATTTAAAAAAAAAAAAAAAAAAAAGGTTATTTAAGCCAGAATGCAGGAATTAGGGAAGGTTTTCTAGAAGAAGTGACACCTAAGCTGAATCTTGAGTGGTGAGCCATGGGCCGAATGCAGGAAGGTAGCTGGTTTGAAAAAAAGAGCAATAAGGAGAGAGGGAAGGGGAGGGCTTTACCTTAAAATATGCAAGAAACCTGTCTAGATCTAAAGGTTAATGGGAAGGACCCAGCATGGAGGAAGAATATAAAGTTAGAGGAGATAGTATAAATGATCGGACAAGGACTTTATGAAAGCAGAACACAGCTGGGTAATGAGCCTGTGGAAGGAATGATTACACTCTAATGGAAGGACGGAATGAACAAAAATATAAACAATTTTAAATGTGCAGTGGCTAGAAGCTGAGAGAATTCTAGTAAAGTGGTTTCAAGTTTTTAAAATGAGCAAAGGTAATAATCAATATTTATTGATTATATTTTAGTCTCAAACAGGGTGATGAGAATTCATCGAATAGTCAGAACTTCCTGTGACACTGATATTTTCCCAGTTTTCAGATGCAAAAACAGTGCCTCTGAAAAGATAGTTTGCTCAACAACTCATAATAAACAAGTGTCAGAATTTAAGGACATGAATCCAGAATCTCCATTCCGTATGCTTCTTTGCAGTCTCTCCAGGAAAGTAGAAGCAGCAGTTCCCCACTGTGTGAATAAGGGAGGAAATGGAGACAAAAAAGTTTGCAATAACCAGAAAAGGATCAGAATTGCCACGAACTTCTCCTATTTTAACTACAAAGGCTGCTAGATAGTGCTAAAATAAGTAGACCTAGATTGGGTCACCAGTCATTTGGAAATCTCAATTTGCTCAACAGTTCAATCAAGTGTGGATGTGGAAGAAGTAGGCAGCTGAATTGACACAGGATAGAAATGTTTCCAGGGAGGTGGTGTTTTAGTCTGCTCAGGGTGCCGCAACAAAATATCATAGCCTGGCTGCCCTAACAGAAATTTATTTTCTCACAGTTCTGGAGGATGGAAATCTGAGATCAGGGTGCCCACGTGGGCAGATTCGGGTTAGAATTCTCTTCCTGGATTGCCACCAGCCAGCCACTTTTTCTCTGTGCTTTCACTTTGTGATGAAAAGAGAGAGCAAGACAGAGAGAGGGAAAAGCTCTCTGGTGTCTCTTCTCAAAAGGACACTAATCCCATCATGGGGCCCCACCCTTAGGACCGCATCTAAATTACCTCCCCAATGCCCCATCACTAAATACCATCCGGCTGGGATTTCTGGAAGCTTAGGCTTCAACATAGGAATTTTAGAGAGGTGAGAGGTTGGGGAGGAAGGGGACACAACAGCAGATATCGTTCATAGCAGATGGAAGAAAATGGAAAATAATTAAATGTGTTATTTAAAAAAAAAACAAAAACTATTCAAGACCTGAGCCAAAAAACCTAAAAGGAAGGGAAAGGAAGTGAAAATCAACGGGCTTATTGCCGGGGGGAAAAAGTGGGACATCCCTGATGAGGGGACAGAATATATGTAATGGAAACAGCTCTGTTCAAATAACACAGATGGAAGATGCGATGATTGAATTGACTTTTTAATTTTTAATATCTCCCATATTGATTTTTAGTTAATATCAAAAAATAAATAAAGGTCTGTAGACTCATTTTCTACAGGCAGAAGAGAACAAGAGAGATTTGAGTATGCTCTGCAAACACACTTGAGGAGAAACTGAAGGGTCAGAAGGAAGTTAGCAACTTTAAAAAATGAATGGCCAGTGAAGTTTCCAGAGAGAGGAAAAGGTGCACTAACAAATTTGCTGAAAGAGGTCATCATGGGCATTCCAGAAAATCCTGCCCTGTGGCTAGTAAAAGACAAACACAGGTGACTATTTAGAAAAAAAAAAATCAAATTCCTCCTATATGTAAGATATACTCAACTGCACAGAAATCTATCTCACTAGGTAATGAGGTTTAACAATTACAGTGAATGATTGAAATACATTTTAAAAAAATAAGAAGTCAGAAATCAATGAAGAAACTTTGATACACATTAAAATATAATTTTAAATAGTATATTAATTTAACAATTTTTATTTTTTCTGATCCCATTATTTTTTCATCAGATGGAACTCAGAGTGTCATCTTCGGCCCACTCCATCATAAATTATATTGTCTGAAGAAATGGATTAGTAGGAAAGGGATAATATTAGTCATTCAATCACTTAATGGACATTTTTAATCTGCAAAACATAATTTTGTCCAATAAGGTATTTGTTTGATTGAGATTAAGAATACAAAAACTATTGGGGTGCCTGGATGGCTCAGTCGGTTGAGCATATGCCTTTGGCTCAGATCATGATCCTGGGCTCTGGGATCGAGCCCCACTTTGGGCTCCCTGCTGATGGGAGTCTGCTTCTCCCTCTCCCTCTGCTTCTCCCCACATCCCCAGCTCATGCTCTCTCTCTCATTCTCTCTCAAATTAATAAAATCTTTTTTAAAAAAGGACAAAGTAATTGTCACTTAAAGACAACAACTGACAGTATTTAATTGCCAGCCACACAATTTAAGCTTCAAATGTGGACTTCAGTTAGCTTGCCAGCTTTGCAATATTTACAGACTTTCCTGACACATTTGGTAATGGTACCAATGAAATTTCATGATAGTGTATAATGAAATGCAGCAACATTTGGGAGATCTACTTAACTCAACATGACAGTATTTTCCAAATGTTCAATGTATCATATTACAAAATCATGCATGAGTAAAAGCTACATTTAAGTTACATAATAGACCAATGGACAGATCAATGGATTTTAATGTAATGAAAATTTATTGATAAAGTTTCATAGTTTCGGATTCTACATTACAGTTAACCTTTAAGAAATTTCTACTTGCTGAGTTTAGGCACAGTCTCAAAGAAAACTATCCCCAATTATTTATAAAGTCTATTCAAAAATCTCCTCTCTTTTAAAACTACATATATGTGTGTAAACCTGGATTTTCTTCATTTACTTCAACCAGAGCAACACATCACAAAAGACAGAATGCAGAAGCAGATGTGATAATTCACCCATCCTCTATTGGGCAAGTATCAGAGACATTTGCAAAATGTGAAACACTGCCACTCTTTTCACGGAAGTTTTATGTAGGAAGTATAGTTATTTCATTAAAAACATGTTGTTTATGTTAATATGCAATGAGATTTTTAAAAAGATGTTTTTTTTATTATTGTTTAAAATTTAAATACAAGTAGTAGGGTCTTTATGGATGCTGAATAGCCAAAGGAATGACTGCATTGAATATTATTTTTTTTTAGAGCAACCAGCGTGTACCTTTATTTTTTGTCTTGCTCTCGTCTTATCAAAGTGACTGGAAGTCTAGGAAATGCATTTCCCAGAGTTCACTGCCATCAGGTTTCTAGGTTAGAGTGCACTAAGCAGAGGCCACAAAGTCTGAAAGAAGTAGAAGCCATTATTTTTGTCCATTAAGGAGACTCTAAGGGCTTCAACAGAAGTGATTCTTTGCAGCTTCTTCAGATCCCCTGGTAATCATTCATCTGGTGCAGTGGTGAGCTGAGATCTGGAGTGGAAGTTCCCCGTGATTCCTGAAAATTCCTAAACCTTTCGTGGCTTGTGATACAACTGAGTAATAGTGAGTGTTTTCCACAATCACTGCTTCTCCAGCCCTTCCTGTATATTTTTAAGTCACTAGTTCTCTGTATTAAATGTCTTCCCACTTGAAATGCCATACTTGCTTCTTCAATTTTTTTTTTCTTTTTTTTTTTT
>PISX010028958.1:0-20776 GCA_004024625.1 Mellivora capensis | reverse complement strand
TAATTGACATTTTTATTTATAACCTGAACTTAGAGGGAGAGCCTTCAGTCTTTTACCACTAAGTATAATGTTAGCTGTGGGCTTTTTATCAATTACCTGTGTCAGATTGAAGAAGTTTCCTCTATACCAAGTTTTCTGAGATTTTTGTAAAATCAGGGATGGTTGTTGGATTTTGTTAATTTTTTTCCTTATCTATTGAGATGATCCTATGTTCTTTTCTTTTTTGCCTAATTTTTTCTTTTTTTAAAATATTGCCTAATTTTCACCTTTCTAGAAGAGTTTGGGTAAAATTTCTTCTCTAGATGTTTGGTCAGATTTATCAGGGGAACTATTTCGGCCTGAAATTTTCCTTGTGGGAAGGTTTTAAACCCCAAATTCAATCTTTTGATAGAAATAGGATGATTCGTGTCATCTATTCCTTCTTCTGTGAGGTTTGGTGATTTGTATCTTGTGTGGAAAGTGTCCATTCATCCAAGCTGTAAAATATATTGACAGGAAGCTGTGTATAATATAACCGTATTATCATTTTAACATCTATAGTATCTGTAGTGACACCATTTATCTAATTTCTAAATATTGGCAATTTGTGGGTGGGTTTTTTTTTTTTTTTTTTTCTTCCCCTGATCAGTGTGGTTAAAGCATTATCAGTTCTATTGATCTTTTCAAAGAATCAGCTTCTGGTTTCATGAATGTTCTCTGTTGTTTTTTTGTTTGTTTATTTCCTCTTTCATTTGTTGATCTTTATTATTCCCTCTCTTTTGTTTACTTTGGGTTTCATTTTTTTCCCCTAATCTCTTAAGGTGGAAGCTAAGATATTTGGTTTGAGAAATGTCATCTCCTCAATTATACTTAATCCAGAATTCCGCAATTTTGATATGTCTTTTTATTTTTGTTTAGCTCATAATACTTATTTTTCATTTTGATCCCTTCTTGGTCCTGTTTATTATTTAAAAATAAGTTATTTAGTTTCCAAATATTTGAGAGTTGCCAATATATATTTCTGTTATTTTTTTTTCATTGCATCCATTGTGCTCAGAAAATAAACTTTATATATTTTAAATCCTTTTATATTTACTGAGGGTTGTTTTATGGCCTAGCATATTGTATATGTTGAAGCATGTCCCATATGCCATTGAAAAGAGTATGTTTTCTTTTGTTGTGGTATAATACTGTCAGTTATTTGAAGTGGATAGTATATGTTCAGTACTTCAACTTACTGGGCAGGATAATTTCAGAATTTTATAGGTGCTTCTATTTCTCCCTTTGTGCTAGCACAGCATTTGCTTGAGGTTATGGCTTTGGTCTTTTGGGTGGAGATTCTCTAACCACTTTTCAACAAACGGCAGCATTTTTCTACCTCCTAGAACAGTGCAGTGAGCCCAATCCCACCTCCCCAAACACTCAGAGCCTATAGGCTAGAAATGCCTCACTTCATAGGCATTAATACTCCCGTTGCTAACGGACACATATGTTCTGCATCATTTTGTGCAGTGTGGTACATCAACTCCAAGTCCACTATGACTGCAGATTTTCTTCATTTCTATCCACTGAAGCTTTCTCCTTTTTGCTTTTGAACTTGACTATGAATTTTTCATATCTCTTCAAATATTTTAAGTGGAATGTCTATGTGTTTGCTCTGAAGCAAGGGAGGCTTTTTGTATTTTCTCAGTCTACCATCTTGACTGAAAACTCTTAATCTGTGGGGTTTTTAAACATTTTTTAAAATCTTGGCTACAATCATTCTAATTCAGAGAATTCCTATTTGAATAAACATGTCGAACAGGGTGACACTAATAATGTTTTGTTTAAAATTTTCAAATAATTAGAGCTCTTCCTTACTTCCAAATCTACCTTTCAGAGATTTTTGAATGGTAGTTTTAATGATGTGTCACTTGATAACATTGTAAAGCATTCTTGTTCATATGAAGATATGGTTTGGTTATCTTTCTGACATTATTAAAAATGAAATTAGATAAATTTCTAATTTGCTTATTGTTAGGATCAAAGGCAGAAATAGAAAAGAGATTCATTGATTATCTCTCCTATTCTTACTGTTGATGAACTACCAGTAATAACAAGAACAAAACTGATTCTATGCACCAGTCCTTTTGACTTCGTCATGTTGATAAAACCATATGATTTGTGATGCCTCGATTCTTCTATAACTTCTATCCATATGATTTTGAAAATTTAGTTTATACACCCATGCCTCAATTTCACTTGGCCTTCCTTTGGCACATATACACAACCATATACATACATGCAAACCTAGGTAGTGAAATTACATTACGTGGCAGTAGCTACATACAAAATCAGGGTTTGTATAATTTAGAGTATGTTTATATTAATTTTTGTATTTCTTATTAAAATTAAGCCACAGAATTCTAAATATTTTTAAAGACTATCATTAAGGAGTATTGTTTTTAGGTTCTAAAATGTATTTTTTAACTAAGAATAGGAGATTAAGCCTGCTAGGAGGGTTTTCACTGTATTGGGAGCAATGCTAAATCACATGGGGATGTTATAAACTTCTCAGATTTGTACCAACACTTGGCTCACTGTTAAGTGTGCCCTTTAGACTGAGCAGCTCTGTCTTAGGGAGATTTTATGAGTGGTAAATCAAATAAGATTAGGGTTTATAAAAAGTTGGGGAGTTTCAATGAGGATGAATACAATTCTCTTCCTTTGTTCTTTAGACACACAATCATATACCAGATGAGATAGTAAAGACATAACGGGAAAGGCATAGCTTGTCTCAAATGTTCTGCAAATTCACTCTGTGTAAAATAGAACAGCAATGTAAGGTGATGAATTAGGATAAAGTTTAGGCCTTCTGGTTTTCAGGACAGATGTAGGCAGCAGTCTCTGAAAGTTTCATAAGGACAGATGTGCCAGTGAGTAGTCTGGAGTCTGGGAAGTGCTCCTGCTTACTGAAGGAGCTGAAAAATTGCTGAGCCACTTGTTGTGGTTATGACTTTATAGGAAGTTTTGGGCCTGGAGTCAGGAAGAGAGAGAGGCCTCAGGATAAGAAACGGTTACCAGCCATTCACTGGCTCACTGGCAGGATCTGCTGATATTATTAATAAGCATTACCTGGAGCGGGAGTTTTCTTTTTCTTTTTTTTTTTTTTTTTAAAGATTTTATATATTTATTTGACAGAGAGAGAGATCACAAGTAGGCAGAGAGGCAGGCAGAGAGAGAGGAGGAAGCAGGCTCCCTGCCGAGCAAAGAGCCCGATTCGGGGCTCGATCCCAGAACCCTGAGATCATGACTGGAGCCGAAGGCAGAGGTTTAACCCACTGAGCCACCCAGGTGCCCCAGGTGCCCACCTTCAAATACCATTTTAAAACTGAATGTAGAATCAGGGTCCAGCATACGGGGCAGAAGCAGTCACAAAACTCTAGGTCCAGAGGAAAAGAGGAACAAAATGAACTGGTAGATTAGATTACTCTTCAAAAATATTTATTTTGTCTCTACTACCATGTAAGGTGTATATTTCCTCATCTCCCATATGTTGGGCTTGGCTATGGGATATTTTTGGGCCAATGGAATGTCAGCAGAAGCATGAATTGTGCTTGTAAGTTTGGACTATTCTTGAGTTTCCATCATGGCCATGAAAAGATGAGGATCAAAGAAGTGTAAGCAGATATGGAGCCAAGCTCAGCTAAACAATTCGTAGATCCAAGAATCTTACTGTTGACCTATAGATCCATATGGAAGAGTAAATGATTGTTTTAAACCACTGATATTGGGGTAGTTTATTTTACTGAACATTATTGTGGTGCTAGCTAGAAAAACAAAACAAAACAAAAATCCTACTTAAAAGTATTGCAACCCCAAAATCTAAAATGTATGTAGAGTCTGTAGACTCCTGTAATCCTAATAAGCACTTGAAGAAAGTAAAAAAAAAAAAAAAAAAAGAACATCACCTTTGATGAAATTAATTTATGATAGTTTGACAAAGCCTTTGGAATCATTATTTTAGGATATGAAAATAGATACATAATTTCATAATGTCTATTAAAGATACATTTCCAAACAAAAACAGGAAGAAATGAAATAAGAGTTGTAAAGAAAAGACTATTGTGCTCTTGGAAATAAAAAGCACAGTATTTGAAATGTTCAAAATCAATATAAAGGATAAACTCTTAAGTAGAGTTGAAGACTAATTGATTGTTTCAGCCTATTTTAGCACAGAGTAAAAAAGAGGCAAAAAGCTATCAAATAAGTGTTGATTGAGAAGTTTCACATATATATTTGTGTATACACACATACCAGGGGAGTATCAAAAAAGAATGGAGAAACTTTTTATATGCATTAAGGAAAAATTTTACAATTTTCAAAATTTAAAGATCCTCGGAAAATTTTGTGTGATAACTTCTAAGATAAAGATAAACCCACGCTAGACATGTTATAGTGAAATTAAAGATTATCAAAGGGAACAATTTCAGTTGCTTATAGAGTAGTGCTAACAGAACTTTCTGCAGTGATAGAAATGTTATATCTTTGCTGTCTAGTATGATAGCCACTAGCACATGTGGTTATTGAGTACTTGACATGTGACTAGTCTAACTACTGAGGAAACTACTCAGTTTTTTGTTTTAAAAATGTTAATTGTAATTTAAATTTAACTGGGCACATGTGACTAGTGATTGCTGTATTGGGCTGCACAGTTCTACAGAGAAAAATAGAGAAGTCAATTAGGCCAACAATAGATTTCTCATTAACCTCAATTGATGACAGAAGGCAATAAAAACCAATCTTTAATGTGCTGAGGGGAAATTACTTTAAACATATGTTCTATACCCAGTTAAACAACCATTCTGTTTTGTAGATGAAACAAGAAACTTGCCTTTCAGATATTCAATGCAGAAAACATATTGCATTGAGACTTGCTTATATACCCTTTAGATTTATTTAAAGCATCCAGGGAATCCTATTTTGGTGAATGGATACCAAACACTGCTACAATTATACATTTTAATAACATCTGACATGGTAGAGTTCAGGTCAGAAGAGTCATGAGCTACCAGTGGTATGTCTTTAGGTAAAAAAACTTTGCGTGGCCACTTCCAGATTTCCATGACATGTATTGTAATTTTGACATTTAAACTGAAACAGACTACCTTTTAGAACATTTTAGATCATTCCCAATCAATTCAACTTTGAAAATGTGCACATTTCATTTTAGGACTTCTGTATATGTAAATATAATATAAAGTGATTGGTAAAAGATCCACACCATATACAAAACAGATTTTATCAACTATGGACAATGAAATGGCTATAAGATGCAAGAACTTAAAAGGAAAATAGAAAGCCAAGATATTTGATAAAAAATAAAAAGTAAACTTAACTAACCATATTCTGTAAAATAAGAATGCTAATCAAAACATTACAACACTATTTAAATATTTTAAAAGTAGAACTCTAATATCTAGCAACAATAAGATCAGGAATGAGCTTGTTCAGTGAGTGGTTAGACCATTGGATCTCTTAATGCATTCAGAAGAAAGATAGATACATATTAGATTAATTCATGGTTAACTCTGCATATATGCTTTAAAAAAGATTGCCTAAAAGAACATAATTAGATTATATAACTTCTAAAACAGAGAATAGTTTATTTTCTTTTTTAAAAAAGACTTATTTATTTGAGAGAGAGCACACAAATGGGGAGGGGCGGAGGGAGAGGGTGAAGCAGGCTCCCTGCTGAGAAGGGAGCCCTATGTAAGACTCGATCCCAGGACCCTGGGATCATGACCTGAGCTTGAAGCAGACGCTTAACTGACTGAGCCACCCAGGAACCCTAAAACAGGGTAGTTTAATAAAAATCCATATAATGAAAAGATCAAAAGAGTTTAAAAGAAAGGAAATTAGAAACAAGTGATAAAATAGGCTAAAATAAAGTGACAGAAAAAGAATTATCGTTCATATATAAAATAAAGAGGTGTGGCAATTTTTATGTTTTAACTATTTTGTTAAAAATAGTAAATAAATAAATACCATACCTCATGGTGAACAGAGCCTAGAAAAATGTGGCATATTATTAAGTATACCAGCATATGCATAATGGGAGTAGCAGAGGAAGAGTGGAGAGGGGCAGAAAAAATATTTTAAAAATAATGGCTGGTGGGTGCCTGGGTTGTACAGTCAATTAATCGCATGACTCTTGATTTTGGCCCAGGTCATGATCTCAGGGTTCTGAGATGGAGCCCCGCTTCAGGCTCTGAGGTTAGTAGAGAGGATCCTTAAGTTTCTCAATCCCTCTCCTGCCCCTCCCCCATGAACACTCACATACTTTCTCCCTTTCAAATAAATCTCTAAAAAAAAAAATAATAATAATGGCTGAAAACTTCACCAAGAGGCAGAATTGGTGAACTGGGATTCCCATTACATTGATTAGTTAGTCAATTGGTGTCCCACATTTCTCTGAGTCTATGTTTAATACTTTCCTACATTGTGGGAAGTTTAAAGAATTCCTATGTTGTATGTTCTAACCTCCTGAGTTAAAATGTCACTTGCCTTTATTAAGAAGATAGAGATCAGCTTTCTGTGATTAAACCTTTTTTGTTATTTTATCCTGACAGTTCACTGTCTTGTAGTTGTTCAGTTTTATGTTTGAAACAAACTCATATACAGGTTCTCTCACATGTTTATACTCACATAATTTATTGTGTGCTGCTAAGTTTATTCCTTTTGCCAGCCTAAGTTCATTTTAACTTTTCTACATTACTATTTTTAAGTACATGACCATAATTTCTATTTATATTTAGTTATATGCTAGTAAATGTAACATTGACACATTGAAAAAGTGAAATTCTACCAAAATTTTCTGGTTTCATCAATTTTTTTTTAGTTCTGCTCTTTTAAAAAAAATGAAAATTGTTTTATCTTTTTAATACTGTAAACTTTTATTCTTTTAGGCATGATGATGGAACTATACCTACCTTTGCTCCAAGTAGTTTGAAATATACTTTCTAATCTCTAGGGAACATTTATGATGATACTTGGCATTCTCTTTCTTGGGTCTGATACTATGATAGTATCCTTTATTGAGCATCTACTAAGTGCCAGACACTTTATAAGAACTTAAATTTACTGAGTTGATTATCTCATTTAATCTGAATATGAATTCATGAGATATAATTATCTTTCACATTTTCCTGGTGAGAAAATAGGGTTTACTAATATTTCAAGGTCACATATCTGGTGATGAATTTGAGACTGAAAACTTATCCTGTATAAATCCAAAATTGTATTCTTTTTACTCTATTGTCTCTTACATGCAAACTCTAAGATCTGTTAATACTTTTTCCCCAAAGCTAAGCGTTTCCAGTTTTGATTGTCTTTTATATTGCTGAAATCTCACAGCTTCCTATGGTTCCAATGGGAGGCCTTGGAGAAACAGGAAGTCCCTGTCAGACTTGCTTGATAAACTCAAGAGCTTATTAATATGAGGGTTGTCAAAAGTTTGAAATCTGTCCTAGAGTTTATTAGAAAATTTGGTTTTTTTTTTGTTATAAAGAGAAGCTACGTCACTACCAAGCTAAACAAAGACAAGGGAAAAGGAGTGAAGAAATAATAAAATAGCAATACATAATAGATAAATACAGATAATTACATAAAAGAGCAAAGAAATAATAAAATAATATTATATAATATTTATTGAGCTCCTATCATATAGAAGATATTAAACTGAGGACCTTACATAAGTAATCTAATTTAACATTCACAAAATTAAATAATCCTATATCCTATAATTATTCTCAGTATTCAACTAAACAAAAGGCTGGAAGATTGAAGAAATTATTTAACATACTTAATGGTGAATAACTAGTAGTGGGGCTGTTTTCACATAAGGCTATGTCTGACATTGTATTCTTAATCATTGTGCAACACTAGAAAGAATCTATTATAAAAATTCACAAACCATAATTGTGACGAAGATATTAGTTCTTGTATATTTTTACTTTCTAGTTATTTGTTTCACTTGTTAAATATGTGGATTTAAAAAAAAATTCTAACTGTTCTAGTTTTGGGAGGTGTACATAGTATGGTATAATAATAACATTTACTGAGAATTTATTACATACCAGGCAAGGCATAGCATAGGTAAATAGTAGCAACTCAGGGCTCTTAACCCGCTGCAGTCACACTCAGTATACACGTTACTTGTAGAATTAGGAGTAAATCTAGGGATGCTTGAAATTATGAAATTTTCAGTTATAAGAACTTTTAACTTTTCAGCATTGTATGATTAGGCATTTTATGAGTGAATTGAACATTTAAAGATTAGATAATCTGAGGATATCTTGAAATGAACAAGATTAGAGTTATCCATTTTATCTCTAGAAGAATTTGACTATGGTAAACTCATTATACTATTCCTAATGCCATCTAAAACTCTCCAATAATTTATTTTCTTTCCCAGATTTACCACTAATTCTACAAGTTGTGTGTGTAGTGAATATGACTGCTGAAGAATTAGAGTCCTCCAAAGAAATTGAATAGTTTTCTGTGTGTACAACAATTTTGCCATAAGCATCTTTGCTATAGACATCTTTACCACAAATATTTTTGCCACAAACATTTTTGCAGGATAAGTAATTGGTCATAAGGCAATTTTGCCAAAAAAAATATATTAAAAAGATAGCTAGTTGACAGTTTGATTTCATTTCTCCATGACATAGTACTCCCATTTTTGATATAAATCTGAGTCCTCATAATAGTCTGTACATTGGTGCAGAATTTTGAAACCACATTTCCCGTAGAACTTTGAATTGTCTATCACTGGCATATGACAATTTGTCAAGAACAACAACAGCGTAGTGAGTTTTCCAATGCAATACGAAGCTCGGTAACAAATATGCATCCTATTTGGACCCTTAGACAACACAAGTTTGACCTGTGCGGGCCCACTTATATGGGACTATTTTTATTAATAAATACAGTACTGTAGATGTATTTTGTCTACAAGATGTATAATTGTCTACAAGATGTATAATTTTCTTAATATCATTTTCTTTTCTCTAGCTTACTTTATTGTTAAACTACAGATATAATACATATAAACATACAAAATATGTATTAATCAGCTGTTTACGTTATAAGTATGGCTTCTGGTTAACAGTAGGCTATTCATATTACTCTTTTATTTTATTGTGATTTTATCCTTTATGGCAAAATTACTTCCTAGCCAATGGGGTATGAGCGAAATGCTTGTGACAGTGATGTCTATGGAAAAGATGCTTGTGATGAAAGTACCTAGAACCAATATTCTAAGTCCTAGCACAGTTGTTTTTTTTTGTTTTTTGGTTTTTGGTTTTGTTTTTTTTTTTTAGATTTGATGACCTTTGTACAGGATTGAAGTTGTTGGTTTTATGGGCCAAAGTGACAAGAAAGAGAAACTTCAGGCTCTAGAAGAATTGGCTCCAAGGCATAAGACTCCTTCAGATTGAAAGAGCAAAGTTCTTGTTTTTATAGCTATGTTTGCTTTCATAAAGCATGAGGCCACATTTTAAAATTCATAGTATTATTTATTATCATGGGATGTAAGAAAGACTTCCAGAGACACTTTCTTTCCCCCCTTTCATCTTCCTTCCCTCCCCTTCTTTCTTTTTTTTAGTCCTCGATTATTTTTTCCTTATCTTCTACATTCTCTTGATTTTTTATTTTTCCCTTGTTCTTTTCTTCCATTTTATTTCTTAACCTTATTCTCCCTCTTTTTTGGGGGGGGAATAATATGTCACAAGGCATTTCTTGTTATTTCATTATCTGGGAGAGGTTCTATATCTATTCTAAGCAGTATTAAATGGATGAGTCTCATTCCTGCTTTTGTCCTTGTGTCCTCAGAGTCCTTCACTGTGCCACCAAAGAATGATGTCCTTGAATGGCATATGGGTGAGGAAATTCATTTTCTTTTGTCAATAGCTGTGCTTCAATTGACCTATTTAGATATAGAGTACAATTGCAATTATAGTAACTGTACATGGCAAGACACAGGCTTATGCACTGAAGCATTATTATACATTAAAAAAATGCTTGATGGAGTATACTTAGTCCACAATGTTGGTGATGATCCTGTTTCTCTCACTGGGAGTCTAAACTCTCTCTAGGATATGACACTTCGGAACTATAAACTTCTTAAAACAGTGAAACCATGGAAGCCAGACAGTTTACCAGCTGATTCACGGTTACAACACCCAAGAGAGAAAAGCAATAGTAATTGCCCCTATTGGTTCAACCTCATTGAAATCATCCTTACTTGATCTCAAGTAAGTTAGCATTCAGTATTGGCTCCTTTATTGGAGAATTTGATGTTTTACTCTCAACATGTTCTTGTCTAAGATTTGAGAAGCCAGTTCTTGAGAACCTCATGAAAGAAACAAAGCTGGGTTTGAAGAAAGAATGTGAATGTTTTGCATAAAGACTTGTATTTTACAAATGAGTTATTAGTCTACTGCAGTCCTGAAACTTTCCTTTAAGCCAGAACATATGTATCTCCTGCTATGTAAGGGGTGCATTAAGCTCTGAATTTATTTTCCATGGCTTGTTTATCAGAAAGCAACAGTGTGAAATTATTTAAAGACCATGTCAAGTAGAAGGAGAAAAGGAGAGAATGCGCTATAAAGGTTGCCAAGAAGGAGACTTGGAGCTACTAATTAGGAATGTTTGGTCTCTGTTTGAATGTGCCTTTTTCTAGTGTAAAATTCCCATATCTGATGTGAGGAAGTGGAGGAGAAAATGAAAAAAAACACAAACAACAAACAAAAGCAAATATCCTAGCTGACTCTTCTGGCTTCTTGGCTTGTAAATGGTTACCTTCCAACTAACTAAAGTGATGACATGATTGTCAGAGAGTTGAACAGTGAGGAAAGGCATCCTCATTTAGGTAAGGGAAGAACAGTTGGTGAGCAACTGTAGGAAAGCAAAGATCATCTGACATAATGGAGATCTGTAATTATGAGGATATGGTGGCTTGGGTATTCCTTCTGAGGTCGTGACAAAATCTTAGCAAAAACCTAGGACTGGGAAGAGTCCAGGTTGAAGGTGTTGGGTGGAGAGTGGGGAGGGAGGGAGAGAGAGGGAGAAGTAAGAGTGTTGGAGAGATAAAAAGAGGGAATGAGGGAGGGAGGGAACGCAGAAGAGAGAGGGAGAGAGAGAGAAAAGAGGAGAGAGATGAAGATAGAGGAGGATGGACAGACAGACACAGGCTAGTAACTCAAGCAAGGAATCCGTACACCCCCCCCCCCCATGTAGTGTTAAGGCTGTACTTCCACTTAGAGGCAAGATAGCACCAAATATTAGACAGTAGAAACTTGGGACAGGATGGTTTACCAGCTGAATGTTTAATGCAGAGCTATAGAAAGAAGTGGAACAGAGGGGAGAAAACTTACAATAAACAGGACTAATATTGGCAGTGACATTTTGGAAGGAAAGGAGAATATTCATCTACCTCATGACAGATGCTTATATGCAGTAATGACATTTTTCCCATCCAAATGCTGCTTAGATTTGTCCTTCTTTCCTTCCTCCCTCCCTCTCTACCACTCTTTCTTTCCTTCTTTCTTTCTTTCTTTCTCTCTCTCTCTCTCTCTCTCTCTCTCTCTCAAGTATACAAAGGTAATCTGGGACCAGGAGCTTAAACTGGGTGTTTACAATTTTATTCAATGCCAGCAGTTACTTTGTGAGGCATGTAATACCCTGTTTTTTCTTTTCTTTTTTCTTCTTCCTTTTTTTCTTCTTTTTTTTTGGTCTGTATGTGTATCTTGGAACCTATTGTCTCAGTAGAGACCTTCTGATGATGGCATAGGAATGTGACCTATCACAATGGGTGTTTTTTTCCCCTCTCTTTCTGCTTTTAACGTCAGCAGGGCAAGTGCACAGGTGACAGCAGAAATACATACCTCTTTTCTCTTGCTTTTCTACTATTCATGATTCTAGATGAAACAGGAAAAAAAAAGACTAGCTATCTGTTTGTTTTTGGTTTTGTTTTTCTGAGTCCTCTATTCTGGCTCCCATATCCCCCTTGTCTGACTTCAAGGGTGGGAAAATATATCAACATCTTAGATGCCAGCCAGGAGTCTGGACAGAGAAAGGACTCGTTTCACAGCCGAATCCTGGGCATTGATAACACAACATAGAGGGTAAGAGAAGAATGGACTTCCTCAGGCCTTTGCTTCCTTCTTCTTAGCAAGCTGCTGTTCCCTAGATTCATTGGTGTTTATGAAATTCTGTGAAAATGAATAACCAAGGCACCCACAAATGCAGCAAGAGGGTAGCCTGTCCCTCAGTTTAGAAAGTTGACATGGATTGAATTTAGGGCAAGTACATTTTTCAAGTTGTAGAGCTTCCCCTCTCCAGTTCTTCCACCACACACATTCATAGAATTATAGTAAATTTGCATAAGTTTGGGTCTTTGTCTTTTAGAGATCAGCTAGGTTTGCCTTTGTCTACACTTTTCACAGGAGGAAACTGAGGCATGAAAAGTTTGATGGATGTTGCCAAAATGACAGCTAGCTAGGTAAAGGCAGTCTGGACTGGAATCTAGGTCTCCCATTTCTGAGCCTAACTCTTAACCCAATGCACTATTTCCTGCCCTGCTCTATAAATAGGACTTTATCTTTTTTAAATGATTTCTCTCCAGCTTTTAGGTTGTCACAGACTGGTAACTATTTCTGAAAATAATTTTAAAATAAAATCTGTAGTTTTAGGAAACTTGGAAGTCCATGTATTTCTCTTAGTGTTGTGGGTTTTGTATTTGTTCTGGCTCTTATTTCATTTTCCCTAATTATGAGGTGTTTTGTTTTGTGTTGTTTTATAGAACGAAGCACTTGACAGACTGAGATCTATACTTGGAGAAACCTTCCATATAATATATAATTAATATATAATATATAATATATAATGGTTCAGGAGTGGGTGTTGGAGCCTCTTAGCTCTGGCTTGATTTGAGCTACACATCCCTTTGCTCATCATGTGACCTTGTGCAAGTTCCTTAATCTCTTAGAGCCTCTGTTTCCTTGTCCACAAAATCCTGGGCAAAAAAACACTTTATCATAGGACTGTTGTGATGATTAGTTGAGGTAAGGTATATGCAACGCATTATTTGTATAGTGTTAGGCTCATAATAAGTACTCAATTAAATGTGGCTCTGTGTGTGTGTGTGTGTGTGTCTGTGTGTTAGTGCTTATGTGTGTTTACACATGTGCATTTAAGATCCAGGAGCAACTTTTTCTGCTCCTGTGATGCTACATTAGTCCTGATCATGACCGATAGCAGTTTGTTCTCAAGGCATAATTATAAATACGTGTAAAAAAATGAGACCTTTGTAAGCAAACATAATAGCTTAACATATCAGTTTGGAGATGCTATTTCAGCATTTTGAAAAGAGTTTTGTAGAGGAATATAGGCATTTCAGATAGTAAGAGGTATTACACAAAAAATTCTTTAACTAAAGGATTAGGAAAGGCTGGCTTACACAAATTAAAAGTTTTTTTTTTTTTCTTTTCTTTCTCTACAAGATTTCTCAGAGTTTTTAACCACTAAAGGACATTGTGATTTCCAAAAATGTAATATTTGGCCAGGAAGCACTTTTTTCTTCAGACATCTAATGGACCTAGACAGTCATTTTAGGTAAAGCTGTTCTATTCTTATTCCAATTACATGGCCACCATTCCAAACTCTTTTGGAAGGCTCTTGAGGGAATCACCTTGCAGTTCTGTGGAACTGGTGCCTAGTTTTTGTAATTTTTTTTTTTAACCAAAACCAGAATAAATTTTCACCTTGAGGCCTTATTTCCTTCTTTATTTTTCATTGTGGTAAAAACATACATAACATGAAATTAACCATCTTAACCATTTTTTTTAAGATTGTTATTTATTTATTTGCCAGACAGAGATCACAACTAGTCAGAGATGGAGGGGGTGGCCGGGAAGCAGGCTCCCTGCTGAGCAGGGAGCCCAATGTGGGGCTGGATCCCAGGACCCTGGGATCATGACAGGAGGTGAAGGCAGAGGCTTTAACCCGCTGAGCCACCCAGGCATCCCATCTTAACCATTTTTAAGGGAATACTTCAGTAGTAAGTGTATTTACCTTGCTGTGCAGCCAATCTCCAGAAATCTTTTTATCTTGCAAAAATGAAACTCTACCCATTAAACAATTCCCCATTCCCTCCTGCCCCTAGCCCCTGCCAACCACCATCTTCCTTTCTGTCTCTATAAATCTGATGACTTCTAGGTACCTCACATAAGTGGGATCATACAATACCTATACTTGTGTGATTGGCTTATTTCACTTAGCATCACTCAGTGTAATTAACACTAGCTGTTACAGCAGACAAGCCAGAAACCTTCACTGTCTGACATATGACAGTTACTTTTTGACTCATATAGAGACCAGTAGGAGTCAGGGGATCCTCCTACATCTTAGGGTTACACGCTTTGGAAAACATGGACTCTAAGGTGATTGTAGGAGGAGAAATGAAGAATGGAATAGAAATCAAGATTCCTAACTTCTTTGGCTGGCCCTGAAGTGACCCCTGGCATGCCTTCTTATAGTCCATTGGTGTAGTTACGTAGCACTAATCCACCTGGAGTGGAGACTGGGAAATATAGGAGAACCCATGGAGTTTGGAAGTTAATGAACTTGTGTTTTATTAAGCACAATAATGACTGTTAAGACTTTGTTTATTAATTTTATTAAAAATTAATGTTTGTTAAGTGGAACACAGGGTGCTGGCCAGTTAAGTTGCAGTTCAGTAACTGATCACAGGAGAAACTATAGTAGAAAATTTTATTTCTCACAGGTCATGGAAGAAGGACAACTTGATTGAAGGGCTACATGGGGACATCAAGGCAGAGTGCAGAGAGAAGGCAAGACCTGGGGCTCATGCCTTTATTAGGGTGCGTGGGTAGAGTACTTTGGAGTTTCCCAGCTAGGTCTGGGTTGATCAGTTCAAACCAAAGTGTTGGGTTTTGGTAAGCCCCACGGTGGTATTATCTAAGGGATGCATTATGCATATGGACACTGAGAGGTAGGGGAGACTGTTGAAGTCACATCAGGAACTTACATTTGCTTGTGACTCTGATGCTGCCATCCAGGACAGGAACTTGAAGGCGAGACTAATGTCAGTTTCAAGTCCCTGCAGACTGCTTGGCCAAATAAAATGGATGTCAAGGCAGCAATATTAAGCATTAGTTTAGCTTAACTCTCAACACTAACTCTTTGAAAAATAGTGATAAATATATGAGCATGATTTATTTAGTCCACAAACCAGATGGACATTAGAATTCATAAACCTCTTACAATAACTGTATGGTGTACATCTGGATTTTGTGAACAAGATAGGTTTCTAGTATTCATCATTAATCAGAACAATACTTAATTTTAACTAGCAGATCATTAGAATAATGGAACTTAGGACAATTTAATTTCCAGATAAGACCAGCACTAAATTCAACAGATGAATGTATTTATTGTTTTTTTTTTATAAAGTTCTCCAGAGAGAACATTAGTGGTGACATTTTCTCCCACTGCCACTCCTGTGATGAACTTAATTTCAGTTATTTTGATGTGGGATTTGGAATTATTCCTTACTGTGTATTCTTTATTGCCTCTATTGTGCAATAAATTAAGCTTATCCCTTTGATCTGAAATTTCCATGTTGACATAGTTATTTTGACTAATTGATCATGTCTTAAAGTTTTTTTTTAATTAAAGGGATACTCATGAATTCTTATATATACAACTGACTTAAATTCAGTTAAAAAGCCCATGGTATATTAAGTATTCAATTATGTATGCTTTATACCTTATGTTTGACTGTCCATAATAATTAGATGAAGGCTATGCCTGCATTATACCAAAACACTTAATTAAAAAGTGATAAGGCTATGAAACTGATTGTTTAGCATCACACACATAGACAAAGTAAAAAAGTGTTGAGTGACTCCAACTTATAAAAACTACTGAATTCCATCAACACATATTATATGTTGAAACAGTGATGGCGCATAACAGTATTGCCTTATGCTTTATTACAATGGCTAATTTTAGCTCCTAACATAGTTTTTGGTGGCCTTGTCTAACACATTTGAGAAAAACAGATATTACTTTCCACCTTGCTGTGAACTCACTTGGGAAGCTTCAACTGCTTTTTCAAAAATAGAGCCAATAACCAGTTATTTCAAGAATATATTTTTGGCAGTGACTGGAATTTGTTTGAAACTATATTTCTACAGTAAGCATAAGCATGAGGATCATCTTGCATTATCAGGTGTTCTTAAGCATTTTGAATGTACTGAAACTTATATAAAATCTTTAATTAATACTAGATCAGGTCTTTATAAAGTTATAATCCAGAGTTATGATTTACAAATCACTCAGTTTTTTTTGGTATTAAATTCAGAGAGTGAATATCCATAATGGATGAGATGTGTGTAGGGTTAGTCACAGAAGATTTGTATAGAGGTAAAGATGTCTAGAAGATGCTCCAACATAAGAGAATATGGGGAACCAGACTTTCTAAGATAAACAGGAATAATAAAGTCATAGTTTTGACAAAATATATATGGATGAAGGAAAGAATTGAGTTCTATTGTATGATTTTCAGGGGTTCTGGTTACAATACAAAAGCTCTGTAGCTCTCATAGATTATTTTAAAAATGCATTTCTCAGCCCAAACTAAGCATTTTGTTTTCTGGTACATTCATTTTTTTTAAAATTTCTTTTCAGCATAACAGTATTCATTGTTTTTGCATCACACCCAGTGCTCCATGCAATACGTGCCCTCCTTAATACCCACCACCTGGCTCCCCTAACCTCCCACCCCCGCCCCTTCAAAACCCCTCAGGTTGTTTTTCAGAGTCCATAGTCTCTCATGGTTCACCTCCCCTTCCAATTTCCCTCAAATCCCTTCTCCTCTCCATCTCCTCATGTCTTCCATGTTATTTGTTATGCTCCACAAATAAGTGAAACCATATGATAATTGACTCTCTCTGCTTGACTTATTTCACTCAGCATAATCTCTTCCAGTCCCGTTCATGTTGCTACAAAAGTTGGGTATTCATCCTTTCTGATGGAGGCATAATACTCCATAGTGTATATGGACCACATCTTCCTTATCAATTTGTCCATTGAAGGGCATCTTGGTTCTTTCCACAGTTTGGCGACCATGGCCATTGCTGCTATAAACATTGGGGTACAGATGGCCCTTCTTTTCACTACATCTGTATCTTTGGGGTAAATACCCAGTAGTGGTACATTCATTTTTGTCTTTCTTTCAGTTAGGCTGGCTCATGCTCATTTATTCACTTTTTTTTTTAAGATTATTTATTTATTTATTTGGCAGAGAGAGAGAGAGAGAGAGAGTGAGAAAGGAGCACAATCAAGGGGAGTGGGAGAGAGAGAAGCTGGCCTCCTGCAGGGCAGGGAGCCCAGTGTGGGCCCAGGACGCTGGGATTGTGACCTGAGCCAAAGGCAGACACTTAAGGACTGAGCCACCCAGCCGCCCCTTCACTTTTATCATTAAAGAAAACAGAGCAAAATGACATCTCTCAGTTTATGCAAAAGTCAGTGGTAGAAAAAAAATACTAAAATTCTTAGTCCACTAGCTTTCAGTTTGGGTCATTGCCTGCAAACATACCCAGTGTCCTTTATATCAAGTTATTTAATTCTTCCTTGGGGTTTTTCCTTAGGAACGTGTCATATATATATATATGTACATATATATATATATATACATATATATATATATATACACACACACACACACATACATATATATATATATTTTTTTGCTAGAGGAAAATATGAATTAATTTCTTGCAAGTTCTGTGCATCATTCCACTTTCATTTATATTAAATGCATTCTATAAATCCTGCAGGTTTGTTTTGGATTGTTTATAGAAATATACTAGGAAGGAAAGGATGATTGCTAAGCTGGATTTCAGTAATGGAGTAATCAGAGACTTTCATAGAGTTCATTTTATTCCTTATTTATGATTTATAGTTGTTTCTTTAACTGCCTGCAAGGTACATGAAGGAGCATAAGCCAGAAAACTATGAAAACATACATAAATATTTATTCAAATGTATTATTTTTTGCCTGATAACAATTTTTTTTAAGTTTTCTCTATTGGAACATATTTTTCAGAGCAACTCACTCAAGTTTCTTCTGTTTTGTTTTGCTTTTATTTATTTTTGCAGATTATTAGGGAAGAGGCAAAATTTTATTCTCCCAGAAGAAATTGCACTCACTGCAACTTTATCACACCCTAAGTTGAAAAACATGAGGATGTGATAATGATGCTGTTACTATTGTTTCCCAAGGAGCACAGGTGAGAGGTAAAGCAAGCAATCAGGTCACACTCCCTGTCTCATCTTCTACATAATCTGAAGCATAAAAAGAGCTTTGCACAGATCTGAAATTTATAATACCATTCTCAAAAGTCTGTGTGTGTAGAGGTGTGTGTGTGTGTGTGTGTGTATGCATGCATGCATGCACACACACATGCCCACCTTTCATTCCTTCACAATCTCTAGGGGTATTAATATTATGCCTAAACAATGGGTTGAAAAGCAAAAAATTCAAACAGCTGCAAACACTAAATAACTGTTTTGAGTCCAATGCACCAATTTTACTGGATTCATCATTGTTTTAATGTTGCTAGTATGAGCCAGAATAAGGGAATCTGTGGGCCTAATGATAGTCCCAAACATCCCTCTCTCGTTGATATCAAATGCAGACACTATGGAAGGTATATTAGTAACACGTTTTCCAGACATCAGCTGGGTGGCTGTGTTAACAATAGTGGCAAAGTGCTCGTGTTCTAGAATCAGAATGCTGGGCTTCACATTATGGCTCTGCTCCTCTCCAGCTGTGATCCTATGTGAATTACTTAACCTTCAAGGACTCAATTTCCTCTTCTGCAAAATGTGAGTATTCTACCCTAGTTTTACTGTTGGGATTATATGTACTAAACTATTCATATATAAAATGTGTTAAAGAGCTTAGTACAATGCTAGACACTTAGTACTCAGTAATATTAGCTAACATCAGTATGTAATGTCTCAGTAAAGATTTTACAATTGACTGACATCAGAGAATATTAGTTGGGTTTCTAATAATTATGTCTAAAAGAACAGTGACTCTGTTCACACTGAAGACACATTGAAGTTGCTTTAAAAATGACAGACTAGAAAATGATCTCCTTAATGATTGAAGAAAAGATATCTATTGGCTCACTAAAGTAAAATAAAGTAATACGCATATGACTTGGGGAAGGAAATAAAATTTATCAGTGTTGGAATTGTTTAACAATCTCTGATTTTCATTGAAAGAAAAAAGTTATCTAAGGCAGAAACATAGCTTGACACAAGGCAGACTCATTGTATAGGACAAATTGCTTATGAAACCTTTGTGACAGGAATCCCAAATTATACATCAATTCATTTAACAACCAGAATTCTAGAGGGGATGGAATGTGTTGGGTTGTTGTTGTTGTTGTTTTTAGAATGTTAAATTTGGCTTGAGTACCCATTGCTTATATTTGCTATTTGGCTTTGAATGATGTGTTTAATGGATGCCCATTCTCACGAAAGGATGATCTAAGAGTATATATTTCAACACCGACAGCAGTAGCAGGAGCAACAGAGTTTGTATTCCCCAATACATGTGAATGTCAATGGGTTCATTTATTTATTTATTTATTTATTTATTTACTCATTCATTCATTTGTTCATTTATTCATTCATGTATTTATGTGTGCATGCATGTGAGCAACCAAGCAATCTGGGTCAAAGTCATTCTGTAGTTTATGATGATTGAGATTATAATGGACTTTTCCATGGTAATAGTCAACACTAAAACTTAGCAGAGTGGCATCTGTTTTCTAAGATAAAGACAGTAAACATTTTGAACATGCAAGAGTTCAGATAATGTTATTACCATGAGGCCTTCTTGAAGACTCTACTGGAGGCTGATATTCAGGCAATTAAGAGATGAGTAGAAAATCTATGGAGAAATGTGGGTATAGAACATTAGGAGTGTAGGGCTAAGACACCAGAATGTAAGGCTCTGATTGCAGGGCTGCCATCGGAAGAATAAGTGTTAAGATTTCAGGACTAAGTAAGCAGACAGGTGTGGCAGTTCTGATTATAGAATGCAATACGACTGTCATAAATCTTGACAATGAATAACTCATGTAACTAAGAAAAGTTGGGAAGAAAGGAGGAGTGTGTACAAGAAAGGAAGAGTAAGTGTGTTTTTTTTCCTTTATCTTTTATAACAGTGGATCAAAATATATACTCAGCACTGATAAATCTAGTAACAGAAGTAGAAGGAACTTGTGATCTGTTAAAATTGATGGTAAAGGAGAGAGGAAATGGGATTGCAGAAAATCATTCTATATGCTAACTTAATAACTGTTCATATAGCATTTTTCAAGGAGCTATGTAAGAAAATAATTAAGTGGACAATTCAAAAAACTGCTTTGGTAACTGTTGGGAAATGTATAAATTATAACTAATGTAAAGGGCAATTTAGTAATGTATAACAAATATTTAAAAAGACACATATTCCTTGACTTAGAAATTCCATTCAAAAATTTATTCTGTAAACTCCAACATAGGTGAAATGATATATGTATATATAGTTAATTATTGTAGCATCATTTATAAGTGAAAGATTAAAATCACCAAAATGTCCATCAGTAAGGGACCAATGAAATAAAAATCTAAAAGCCCACAATGGAGAGGCACAGAAGGATACGAA
>PISX010028957.1:0-20773 GCA_004024625.1 Mellivora capensis | reverse complement strand
GGGGTAATGGACATTGGGGAGGGTATGTGCTATGGTTAGTGCTGTGAAGTGTGTAAACCTGGCTATTCACAGACATGTACCCCTGGGGATAAAAATATGTTTATAAAAAATAAAAATTAAAAAAATAATAATAACAAAAATTTGCAGTATGGAATGCCTTAGAAAAATGAAAGATCTAATGAAACATCCTTATAAACATGTTACTGCTAGACCTCCTGGTAAACCTACTAATGATATTAGTGAATGGAAAATTCTTATCTTTATGATGTTTTTAGCAATATCTACAAAGCATGTTAAGACTGCTTATTTAAATATATGTGGAATTGGAATTATAGAGTACATAGCTGGCCAGGGAATGGGGGCCAGTCACGCAAAATAACAAATGGGTTATGAATCAGAGATGCCTAATAAGTGAAATGGCTCTTTAGTGATCCCCATATTTTTACAGAAAGAAACTTACAAGGTAAATCCAAAACCCAAATGCAGCCTGTTGTAGAAACAAAGGGAATTTTATGGACTTTTGTCTGACGAGCTTGGACTTCTTGAAGAAAGGGGGAAAAATGTTTCATCTTCAAATGGCATTTGCTTATAAAACCTACAAGAAATCCCTTGGTTTCTTGAATCATTATTAGAATTTGGTGCTGGGTAAAATCTGTTATTTACATTGAGTTATATTTGACAACCCAAACCTTTGTGTTATCTTGGAGGAATGATCCAAAAAAAAAATGGTTATGAAATTTAGCAGAATAAAGACGAACTTTTTAAAGAGTAGGATAATTTGTTACTTCTAAACATTAATAAAGGAGATCATATTAATGAAGATGAGATTGCATTATTCCATGTTTCTTCTTAATATCTTATAAGCATCTCTTTAGTGTAGGTTTTAATATCTGCTATGAGAAGGAGAGATTATGTTGAGTCTCAGTTAAAAAGAGGTCTGGGAATTTTAAAAATCAGTTAAACTTGCTATGTAGAGAGAAAAATACATTTCCTAGTAATTAGCTGAACCTTCCCAACATAATTCTCCAGGTTCAATTATCAAGTAGTTTTATTCCAGAATCAGTGTTTATTGCCAGAATAACAGTACTAAGCGCAGAACTTTATTGGATATATACTTTACAAAGTGCTAAAAAAAAAATCTATGTTTTAAGTTGTATAAGGCTTTAGCTATTTTACTAGTCCTTAGTTAATTTACAGTATTTTAAAAATATCCACCAATTCTTGCTAAACCAGTTATTAGAAAAATAAGTTCTACTTTGTCATCTTTTTGATGTAAAAATTGTTTCTTTTATCTGCAATTCACGGCTTGTAGATCCAGTAATAACCTCAGTTAAGGAGGTTCAAAAAGGAAGATAGAATTTTAAATATTCTCTGTCAGCAACAGGTACTTTGTAAGTTTTGGAAGCTCCTCAACCAGTCTTCCCAGTGCACTCAAAAGTGGAGAAGACTCTGTACCGATGGTAAAAGTAAGGGAAGCAATTGTGAGTCTTCAATATCCATCCAAAAGTTGTTTGAAAGCTTGGAATGGTTATTGATAATGTAAATATTGGTTAGTAGCAAAAGGAGAGTTAGAAAATATCATGTTAACATTATTTAATTTTTATTCAGATAAAATGTTTACATTAAGTATGCTTTATTTAAATGTAATACAGGAGAAACTATTTTGACTTCATTCTGACATCAGAATTTTTTCGGGAGTGAATAATAACTTCCCTGTAGCTTAATGAAAAAATGTGGACAGTCCCATAAATTTTTTTATTTTTCTAAAGTAACAATAATGTTTTAATAATAATGGTCAAACATACATCAATTTGCTATTTATATGTGTCCAGTCTTGTAATTAAGATAACAATTTCCATTCAAAAAGTGACACCACAATTTCCCAAATAGCACATGGCTCAGATGTTTTTATCTGCTTTCACGGGATGAAGTGTGGCAGATTTTCCTAGAGCTCTGTAATTCCTCTCTCGCTAGAAAATTTTCACTACAAACCAAAGCAAATGAGAAAGGTGATAATACTCTAAGATGCAAACACTCTGACCGACCATAGAAAGGGAGTTCAACCTTATGCACTAGTGCAGGCCCTATGATGGCTTTGTACTATGTCAACTTAATTAACTTGAAATTCAATTTTCAAAAATGCCTTTCCCTGTATAGTTCTCGGTTGAGGCTGACTACATGATAAATTTTCTTGACATTTGCATGACAGAGGTGAAATAGCATTGGTTATTATGCTATGAAGGTTGAAGTAAGAAGAGACATTGTTGCAACTTGCATTTGTTGTCCTGATCTAGAAAATGTTGGCTTGGGCTAGCATCTCAAATTGCAGCTCTTTTAGCACCCAATAGGTGTCCTCCTTCAACAATAAATTCTGAGCCAGGCGGTTGGTTGGTTGGTTGGTTGGTTGGTTTTTTGGCAGTTCTGTAGGGAGGCCCTCCAGTCTATCATGTAGAAATTAGAGAAGTCATAAGAGAATGGTGAAGATTCTGTTTGTCCTCACTGGTTGCAACTTGTTCTGGTACCTGACACCATTGCATAGCATGAGTATTACATGAGTATTACATTAACTGCTTAACCAGCTCTCAGAATTGTGCCGTCTAGCCCATATTATACGCCCCTTACGTTACGCTATCATAGGCAACTGCAGATTCTCACTTGGTTAGAAGCCAACTATGTATCAATCACCACTCCAAATTTCAAGGGCAATACATTTCCAAATTTTAGGAGGGATATAAATGATTCTTTTAGTGGTCTTTGATTCCCCATTAACTATGTCTGAAAGGAGGATAGTGTTTTGTTAGAGGTAATTATTCCCTCCTCATATAGATTGGGAATCATAGCACAGTGTTTCACCAAAGCTATCCTTCTACAAAACCTTTTCTCTATCTCTACACCCTTGATTAATTTATTATCTCTTTGTAGATTAAAAAGCCTTTGGAATCCTACTTTGAAATTTCTACATGGTATTCTGATAACGCACTTGTGATGTTTTTCCAATTTTCCAATTTCCTATTTTCAAAGCAAAAATTTTAATGTTTTTATGTAATAGAACATAGTTTAAAGATTTCAGATATTTAGATATTAACTCTTTCAATATACTCTGCTGCTGCCATGAGGTGAGAACTGAAGTTCCAATTCATACAGAGAATAAATGGTTATTCTTGTTTGCTTCTCAGCCAACCTGACTACATACCACATTTTAATGCACATTGTTACACTGATTTATATGAATTTCAATAAAGAATGGTGGAAATATAGAACATTTTACTGAATTCTTTCCTACCTCAAATTATTCAGAAACTAGTACAGGGGTCATGGGAAAAATGTGTGTCTCTCATTGGTGTGCAATTTGGCTTTGGTGTTCTATGGACTAGCACCATCATGAGACTGCAAAGGGATTGAATCAGGTTTTGTACAGAATTCAGTAAAGGACCTGGAATCAATAGCAGAGGAAGAGGTTTTCCTCAGTACTCTTAGGGTCCCTGGCTGAATCTGAAAGTTAATCTGACAAAGACAGGTTAACGGAAGAAAAGCATTCAAATTTTATTAAATTTTTATGTGTACATCACAAGATAATGAAGACCTGGAGAAATGACCAGATCAGGAAGCTTTTATGCCTCTTACACAAAGAGACAATAAATTTTTGAAGAATTGACAAGACAGAGAAGTTTGGGCTGGGGTAGTAAATGGTGAAGTAAGTAGAAAGATAAGGGTTAGTCTAACAAGGTTTATTTGGAGATTCCTCAGGTCCAGTCTCTGGGCTGATAAGAGTCTGTCTCCAGTAAAAGGAGAATTTATTTCCTGCCTTTAGGCAAAAAAGGAAGAACTATTTTTGCATTTACTGCTTCTTAATTGCTTTCAGCTCAAAATACGTTTTATGTCAAAGAGGCAAATATTGGAGTGGCATATCTTGCTTTCCTTTGTAACCAAATGACAGAGGGAAATTTTATCTGAACACCTTGCAGTTACCATACTTCATGTTTTTAGTTTCAACATAGAACTAATGACTGCATGAAAATCCCTTGTGTTTTCTTCCCCTCTATTAATTATCTGTGTCCTCAGATTGATTGTATGCTTGAAGAGAGGTAAAAATGTGTATATGTTATTGAACATTCTTTCTCTGTGTTCTGAAGTGTACCTCATACGTAAGACGCATCCAGTAAAAATCTGTGAATTGAACGAATGGATGAATAGCTCTTTAACTAGATTTTTTTTTCTTCATGAATATGTCATGCATGAAATCTATTGGGAATATTTAACGTGGGATTCCAGTCTGTTCCATGTGAGACAATTGCAAATACTTTAATTTTACGTTACACTTTTGCCTGACCATTAGACCTTTGGGATTGGTTATATTTTTCCGGCAGTGGACCTTCTGAGCCCATTTTTCTGTATAAGACTGTTTAAGACCAGAGATACCACTGTTTTACCAACATGTACCAGCTGTATTCTTTTAAAAGAAAGGATTTTAAGGATTTGCATTAATTATAGGAGGACATAAAGCACTCAGCAAGCTCTTCTGGATCAGGAAGTGCTTCCAGATACCATTTCACTTCATGGCAAGGGTAATGGCATTTTGTTCTAAACAGTATTTCAGCATTGGTCAGGTCTCAAAATCAAGAAGAGAAACAGTCCCCTTTTATACTCTCAAACCAGGATCTGATGTTTAAAATAATGCTTAGTGACAGAACAAATTACTGAAATAATGCTGAAAACCTATTAAGGGAAATTTCTGTCACCATCTTAATCCTTAGACTTGAGGTTGATAAGAGTTGAGGTTCTGAGGTCCTGAGGTAAGTAACAGTCAGACCTTCTGTCCATCAGGTTTTTCCCCCTTGGTTTGAGCAAGTATCATAGTAGCATTTAGGAAATTTATAGGAAAATGAGACAAAAAATATGCTTCATAAATGAGGTAAAAAGGTAACTCATAATTCCATATGCACATATCTCTTGATAATACTAAGATGAGGGAAACATCTTCATTGTAAGACCAAATGAAACCCTTTGCCTCTCAAAAATCTTAATTTCTGGGAGCCTAGGTGGCTCAGTGGGTTAAAGCTTCTGCCTTCAGCTCAGGTCACGATCCTGAGATCAAGGCCCACATCGGGCTCTCAGCTCAGCAGGGAGCCTGCTTCCCCCTCTCTCTGCCTGTCTCTCTGTCAAATAAATAATAAAATAAATAAAGTCTTTAAAAAAAAATCTTAATTTCTCCGCCCTTAATTTCATGTTTGCTGAGAAGTCTTCTTAAATTTCTCTGTCAGACATAGGACTATGAATGGCTATTCTCATATACTCATTCTTTTATTCATTCACTTGTTCCTTCAGTTTTTAAAAAAATGAGACACACTGTTTACTACCTACTGTGTTCTAGGAACTTAACAAGGTAGTGATAATATAGTGTTGAATTAAGACTATTTCCTGTCAACGCTTAAGTGCTTATATTCTTCTGGGGGAGCCAACATAAAGCAAATACATAGAAAAATGTTTCCATATTTAAGGTACAAAAGTAAGATCATTAAAGCTACAGGACTGAGAAAGAATGTGTGTCTTGAATAAGTAAGCTGGCTTTAAATTATTTTTCTCACTGGAATTATTTTATAATTAAAAGACTGATAGAAGATGTAACATTTTCAGTAAAAATTTATTTTATCATGCCAAACGATGAATTCTGAAAATGTTTGTAACACACATTGTAAAACTTTTTAAAATGCTCATTTTCTCTGAATTATTGCCTTATAATTCAAAAGATGCACACAATTAAAAGTAATTTACAGTAATCTACTAAGAAGAATTGACTTAGTTCACAGAGGGATTCACTGTTTGAGTTCAAAGAAACAAATGATTATTTCATGCTTACTTCAGTGGAGGCATCAAGATGTATTATGATCAAATAGTTAATGTCTTCCATCTAAAGAAATAAATGTTTCAACATATAAATTTGACAGGTAAATAATGAAGAAAAAAATTGTGTTTAGGAAATAAAAAAATGTCATCTTTCTTTTCCCCCAACAGGGAAAACATTTGTTTCAAAATTGTTGCAGCAAATCTGTTCATTTCCATTTTTTTCATTTCAGTGTTCTTCATCAGTTCATGTCTATAAAAATCATGTTATTTTTTCCGTAGAAAAAGAATTTACTAACATGTGAGATTTAAATATATGAGAATTTTAATTTCTTTTTCTCTCATGTTTTTCTTTTGGAAACATATTGAGGTCATTAAAAAGAAAAGTAAAATAGCATTTTTGTGTCACTTGATAGAAGTACAAAATATTTCATTAGATTTTAAAATATATATACATAATCAGGTAATTTTTCCCTTTAAGGAAACAAAAAAAGAAAAGACAAGAAGAAGAAATGGAAATACTCCTTAAATGAAATAAAATCATCATAAAGGAAAATTACTCATGCTTTTAATCTACCATTAGATCTAGTTAAAAAGCAGATAACAATATATTTTTTAAACTTAAGCTAAAGTGAGAAAACAGGTTAAAAAGTTATCTATTATCTCATTAAGTATCTCTTTAACATCACTTTATGATTAAAACAAAATTATCTTGGCAAAAATCCAAATAACATGGTATTTGGTCATTTACCCATGAGTCAAAATAAATATACCCCACTTTCCATTTCAAGCACTATTTTAAAATGCATACTCCAACCTCCAACTGAATTATTTGTTTCTTTGGAAGATACTAGAAATGTGAAAAATAAGGAAGTTCCAATATAATGAAATCCAAAGTATTTTAAATTGACTTGGGAAAAAAAAATACTGTGATATAAATATAGAAACACAGTTGACACACAAGTGAAATCAGATTTCACATTATTTTATTTTCAATAACAGCACTGCCACTCACAATTTTCAGCACAGAGTTATTTTCTGCCAAAGCATTTATTTGCTTTTATTGACAGGCTAAATGTGATCCTGTTCACTTTATCCAAAAATCAGTCTGTGTTAAGAGACCTCTGAAATGTTTTCCTGGCCAGAGAAGGAATTTTTAGAACAGTAGTAATTGGAAACATCGGACAAATAGACCTCTAACTTCAGGTTTTGAAAATGTAGTTAATTTTGAAAACATAAGCTCCTTTAACTTGCTCTTTATCAGGAAAGTCAATGTATATCTAGCTAAAATAAGGAAATGATATTTACATTCATTTAAGGTAGTAATTGTGCATCTACAAATAGCCTGGGCATAATTGATAGTGTTTAGACACACCTATGTGAGGATGTTTACAAAACATTAGCAATCACTGTAGAACAGTTGTTCTTTTTTTTTTTTTTTTTTAAGATTTTATTTATTTGAGAGAAAGAGAACAAAAGTGGGAGGTGGAGGGGTAAAGGGAGAGGGAAAAGCAGACTCCCCACTGAGCAGGGAGCCCATCCTGGGGCTCAATCTCAGGACCCTGAGATGGTGACCTGAGCAGAAGGCAAATACTTAACTGACTGAGGCACTCAGGTGCCCCAACAGTTATTCTTTTTTAATTTATTTGTATGAACAAATGGGAGAACTGTGAATTATCCTGTTTATGGTATTTTAGTGTATGGATTTATTCTCTGTTGAAATTTATTGCATTCTTATATTACTACTCCTGTAGTAGAATCACATTGTTTTACTCAAATAATCTCACATGACAATTTACAACCAGTTAGAATAATCCATTTGATTTCTAGAGTGTTTGTGAGTTAGGTGGCTGCAGGACAGAATTCAATGAAGTTGGCCCAAGATGAATGTATCAATCTGACAATTTGTGCACAGGTCACAAGGGCTGACAAACACTTTGGTCAATTTTCTAGTCTATATCCAATTTGCAATTGGCATCCAGACAAGATATAAAGCTTTTATTGACTGCATCCTTCTCTTACGGCTTTGCATGTAAGTAGAGTAAGCTGCTGTGCTTGTGGTATGATATGAGGAGCTTTGCTGTATCATTTCTAATGAGAACACAATTGTAGCGATGGTTCATTGTCATGGCAACCACTTGGTGCTTGTGTTTGAGAATCAATACTAATTCCTTGAGTCTATTTTTCTGCTATTGAAGTTTTACAGTAGTACACGGAAAGAGCATATCTGGTGCTGGGTGAAATAAGGCTATTTCCATTGCAGCTACTGAAAATCCTTCTCTGATATTCCCAGCATTTTTATATGACTATTATGTGATGGGACCAGTATGCTACAAATCACTAGTTGGAGTAGTGTGATGAAATCTAAATATTATCAATATGAATCTATCAATGCCACGAGAAACATTAGTCATTGTACTTTGGGACTTAGGATTGTCTATTTTATTTTTTCATAAGATTTATTTATTTATTTGAGAGAGAGAGAGACAGAGAGAGCACAAGGAGGGAGAAGGGCAGAGGGAGAGGCAGAAGCAGACTCCCTGCTGATCTGGGAGCCTGACATGGAGCTCAGTCCCAGGACTTGGAGATCATGACCTGAGCAGAAGGCAGATGCTTAACCATCTGTGGCACCCAGGCACCCCGGGATTCTCTATTTTAAAACTAGGTCCAAGATTCTTTTTTTCTGGTGTTCATTCGATATTAGGTTGTCTTTTATGTGTGCCTTGGAGAAAGAGACACTGGCTAATAAATATTAGTTATGTCTTCTGCCTAGATTAAGAAGTATTTGGCATCATGTGCCAGATTTTTCCAAAATTATAAAGTGTGAGTTGCTTATTTTATTTCTGTCTACATATTTAGTTTTAAATAACATCAGAATTCTCTAGTCTTACTTATGTGCATGCTTTCCCTTTCTGAACACTTGGTCTATTTATAGTGGAAATTTATCTCAATATAATTTTTGCATGCCATTTTACTTAGTTTGTAGTCAAAAAGTATCAGTTCATAAATAATGTTAAAAACTGAAAATATGAAAAATAAAATAATATCACCAGTGGTAAGCTAGGACAGAACTCATCAGGCATCGGGAATTTTAGTGTTGTTTTTAATACATTTAAAATTACTGAAATTGATACAAACAATAGCAACTCATACCTAATCAAGTCTTTCAACCTCTTGTGTTGATGTGAGAATACAATGATAAGGAAAGGTGATCCTTTTAAACTCTGATCCCTGCAATGAATCTTTGAAATAAATTTTATTTTTGTGGGCCCTAATTTCCTTCTAATTCAAATGATGCTTGCTGTAGGTTTTTTGTGTTTTTTTTTTAAGTAGATACTGAGAATTAGGGGCACAAAAAGGGGAGTAGCATCAGTGATTAAATAGGTAAGACACAGGAATGTATGGGAGAATCCTTCAAACCACAAGATGGTCATGTCAGTCTCTTCCAGCCCCAAGGAGAAAAATTCTGGAGTAAAATTCTACCTTGGGTGGAATGGTTATGTCCTGGAACAAGTGATTTGTACAGTCATTGTTTGAGGGTCACTCAAGAAAGGTAGGGTTGGTTTTACTCTTGCTTTGCTGAGTCATTGGCCAAGGTCTGTCCCAAGGAAGCATGTCCATTAGCCAAACTCCTTATAGATATATCATTTTGAAAAGCAGTTTTGTCTACATATAGCCATTTGTCCCCTTTCTTTTCTTTCTTTCCCTCCCTTTTTTCCTGCTCCTATCTAATTCTAGTCCCAGTTACATATACTTGTTTCTCTCTTTCACTTTTACTTTATTTCATTTGAAGAAAAAAAAAAAAAGGAGACTTGGCTATTAATGTTACTTTGTCTTTTCAAGCAAAGCCTACACTGGTTAATTTTCTGAGGAAGTCTTCCCTGACAAAGAAAGCTAAAAACTACTTCACAAAGATTGCACTTTGAACACAGATAATGTATCATTAAGTTACAATTCTCTTATTCCTGTTTCTTTGCAACATATATTTTTAATAATGTATATATGACTTAGAGAAACTATGAATATAGAAGCTAAATATTTGGAAATGTACCTGAACAACTGATACTCTATCAGAAAAGCCCCTAGTGCCAGCTATTCAGCGATGGAAATGTAGCTCTAAAGAAGCAAATGATTCATGTCTTTTTATTACACAGCTTTGATTAGAATCTGAGCCCCAATTTTTTCGATTCAACCAAAATTATTCTCTGAAAACAAATCAGAGAAAAGAGGCACTTCAATTGAAATACTGATTTGGTGGTCTCAAATATAAGAGTGATATCACCACTATATTTTTAATGTCCTCTCATACTCAAAATAACCAAAGAGAAGACTTACAACATACATCTTTTATTAAATAAAATGTTTTATATTTCCCCAAATAACATGTAGATTCCAGAGGGACAGAAATTTTATTTGTCTATGCTAAATCTCTAGTGTTTTGACTTGCACCTCTTATATAGTAACTGTTTAATAAATATTTGTTAATTAGTACATTTATGAATTCAATTTTGTATTTTGACATCACTATTTTTCTTAGAGTGACTAACTCAGTATTAATGTTTTGGGACTGGTCAGTAGTTCTGAAGAGGTACAGAAAAATATTAGCATCTATATAAGTTGATTTAGAAGAGTTAGTATTTGTCATTATAAATAGGTTAACAGATTGTGCTAAGTGTTATAGCAATGTATTCCCAACCTTCAGTGTCTGAACCCAATAAAAGTTCATGACTTTGTTCACGTTATATTGCAGTGCAGGTCAAGTGAATCCTCTACAGGTGGTAACAGAGGGGTCCATGCTCCCTTTTGTAGGGCCACCATCATCACCACTTATCTCCAAATCACCTCTCACAGGAACAACAATGGAAAATATGTATGGGTAATGTTTAGTGATCATATCTTCACTCTGTGCACATTGCTTTGGCTAAAATTTATTTATATTGTTCTACTTGCCATCAAGAGGGATGGGAAATCTAATTGAACTGTGTGTTCAAGGAAATAAAAAGAGATCTTGCTAAGGATTAGCAATCACTGGGACAGAGTTATATATTTTCTTAGGCATTAGAGAGGTTTAATTTTTAAATTATTGGTATTGTATTTTTTTGAGTATCTTTTCAACATAAAATATAATGTGAGGAAGTTTTTCAGTCCCCAACCAGCTCAACTCTAAGAAAATCAAATCTTAGCCTGAAAGTTTGTATTTAGTTATGCTTTTATTTTGTTTTATTTTCTTTGCAAGAATCTTTATCTTAACAGAAAAAATAAATGGTAACCACAAGGTTAAAATAAAAAGAATGCAATTACATTTATTTCTTTTTTATAAAAGATTTTATTTATTTATTTGACAGAAAGATCACAGGTAGGCAGAGAGGCAGACAGAGAGAGAGGGGGAAGCAGGCTCCCCACTGAGCAGAGAGCCCGATGCGGGGCTTGATCCCAGGACCCTGAGATCATGACCTCAGACGAAGGCAGAGGCTTAACCCACTGAGCCACCCAGGCACCCTATTTTTAAGGGAATTAAAAGTAGGTTTTTAATTGATTAAAAAGGAAAACAATTGGTTAAAAACAAATACTTCCACTTTGGCTATTATGACCTAGATTTGTCAGAGCAAAATTTCTACTGAGGACAACTACAAAAGTGGCACAATAAATTAAAAAAAATAAGTTATTATAAAACTAAAGAAATTTTAGGGCATTGAAGAGCAACCAAAGCAGCCAAAACTTCAGAAACCAAGGACCCAAACTGAAATATAATTTTAGGAACGAGAGGACTAGAGATCATGCTGAAAGCATCAGCTGAGATACTAAACATCTAAGCAGAAATATTGGCAGTCTCACTGTGCTAGTGACATAAAAATTGGAACTCAGAAACAGGCAAAGAGGAGAGGCCTTATTAAACACCCCAGGGTTTCAGTTGAGCCTTCTGAAATGCTATATCCTGAGAGTAAAGCAAACAGGGAAAAGAGCTGCCCTTACAAAGGTGAAACCTGGACTCAAATCATCCCAGGCTCTGACTAGATCAAGATTACTTGCATCTATCAGCCAACAGTTCTCTATAATTTTTCATACTTAACATGAAGTTCAATTAAAAAATGAGAACAGCTCAATGAGACAGGGAAAAAAATGAAGGAAATTAATTGTTAACAGAAACAGAGCAAAAATAAATCCCTATTTTGGAGTTAAAAGCAGACAGTCTGAAAGAGTTGATTAACATGCAAAAGAAAATAAAAGATGAGGCACCTGGGTGGCTCAGTGGGTTAAGCCTCGGCCTTCGGCTTAGGTCATGATTCCAGGGTCCTGGGATCGAGTCCCACATTGGGCTCTCTGCTCAGCAGGGAGCCTGCTTCCTCCTCTCTCTCTCTGCCTGCCTAATAAATAAATAAAATCTTAAAAAAAAAAAACCTTAAAAAAAAAAAGAAAAGAAAATAAAAGACAAATGGAGAACTTCACCAGAAACATGGAACCTGTACTAAAATACTGACTATTAGAGAATATGCTATATTGAATATAGACTCTCGAGAATATTATATCTAAGGACATTGAGATGTGTTTAATAGTTTAACAGATACTTAAAAGTTGTGTTGGTGATCTCAGAAATAGATTATAATAGATGCTGGTCAAATAGAAGCATGGAAAGAAAAGATGTGAACTACAATGTGAGCTACATTTGAACTACAAGTGGGCTACACATTAAATACATGTGAACTATATAGGAAACATGGGGAACATGGTATGACATCCTCATATGTGTTTAACTCTGAGTAATAGGAGACAGAGAGAGGATAGGGATGAAACAATATGTGAACTGACTAAACCAAAAAAAGTAATACAAAACTCAAGCAAGATGAACAAATAATGCCACACTTTTTCACATGATCTACCACTTATGATCAGACTGTGAAATCACATACATGTAAATTAGAGATCATATGATAAAGAGCTATTGCTCAGATCCTTACCTAGGTATGTGCCTCCTACCCAGAATCACAAATGGTTATCTGTTAAGTATGGATCATGGGATCATCTCTTCCAATGCATAGAGCATTGAAGTTATGGAACATATCTACTCTAATTCCATAGGGTTTTTTTCTTTTTAAGAGTCATTCATTCTGGGGTGCCAGTCTTTAAGACTCATTCATTCATTCATTCATTCAGAGAGTGGGGGAGGACAATGGGAGAGGGAGAGAGAATCTCAAGCAGACTCCACGATGAGTGCAAAGCCCAACATTGGGCTTGATCCCACAACCAGGGATATGACCTGAGCCAAAACCAAGAGTACACCATTTAACTGACTATGCCACCCAGGTGCCCCACTTTTAAAAAAATAGTGTATGTGTCACTTTCTAGGAAACTATATTCATAGGTTCTGGATGTATATAAGGCATTAATTATTCCTGATGTTTTCTTAAGTTCATTCAATAGATAAGCTTCCTTCCTTCAAAATTATTATTAGTTTATTTATTCAAAAGTCCAGTTGCTGCTGATGATCTGTGTTGTAGGTGTGCATGTGTGAGAATGTGTATCTGTGTTGATGTTTATTTTTGTGTTCTACTTTTTACTCTAAATGCCTTTGTTTCCTTGATAAACTCTAAAATGATTTTGCACAGATTTAAAAAAAAAATTGTATTCCGCTATTGACCATGATAAAAGAATAATTTGGAAAGAAGATACACTTAATTATTTTAATTATCCCTAAATGAAACCAAATGATGGTTGGGTAGATAAGTTGATAGAGTAATTGATGGATAAACAGATAACCAACTCATAAAAGTTTGTAATTAAATATATCATTAAGTTGAATTGTTCATTATTTAAAAAGACTAGTAACATGCTTTGAAATAATACTAAATAAGTCCATTTTGGTCTATATTTATTAGTAACTTATGGTCCAGTTCATGATCGTAACTAAAGTGTTATTATTTTATTCCCAGAATAATCTTTACTTGCTTGTGGTACATAATTTAATATTTTAGTAAAATATTTTGGTGGCAATTATGTAAGTTTTGCCTGGAAGATCAGTCTGTAGTTTTCACTCTTTTGATATGTACCAACTTGGGGGTGTTTTGATACTAATCTCTTTTTAAAAGATATTCTTCTGTAACTTCTATTTATTAGATATTTGAAATAATTCACTTGTTAAACTCCACTTTTAGAACTTTTAAAAATTTGGGTATGGTAATATTATTTGTCCAGTTTACCCTATTACCTATTTTATCTATTCTTTTTTCTTAGGTTAATTTTTGTAATTTCCCGTGTTAGAAAATAATGAGACTTAAGATTTACTGGCATTAAAGAGTACATAATATTTTTTATATTTTGGTTTTTAAAAGTTCCTTTGGAGAATATAATATTTTAATCTTCCTATTTTAAGCTTTATTAAAATCTAATTTGTACACAAAAAATTGTGCATATATAATGCATACATTTTGATGAGTTTGGACATATAATATACACTTATGAAACCATCACCAATCAAAGCACTAAACATATTAATCACCTCCCAAAATTTCCTTGTTGTTCTTCTGTGTGCATGCAAGTATGTGTGTTAAGAGCACTTGACATATGATCTATCCTCTTAATATATTTAAGAAGATTTTAAAAATATAAATGTTCAGAAATCATGCCCAAATAATTTCTCATTAAGGAAGACCTTCACTTTTCTTTGTGAATTGCTAAAATTAATACACATTTATTTTAAAATTTAAAAATATATAAAAATGGTATCTTCACATTCTCTGATTAGAGCAAGAAAATGGCATTAGTTTTGCATAAGGCTGAATTTTAATATTAAAGTTTACTTAACCATTAATTCTCTGTTACATCAATTAAGAATAAGAAAAATAAAGGTTTTTATTACATCTTTGCATATTCCTTCTTTGATGCTCTTCCTATCATTATAAAGATTTCAGTTTCTGGTCTTTATTATTTGCCTTCTCTCTCAAGAATTTTGAACATTTCTTGCAAAGCAGACCTACTGGCAACAAATTCCCTCAAATTTTCTTTTTTTTTTTTTCGGTCTGGAAAAGCTCATATTTCTCTTTCATTTCTGAAGGCTAATTTTGCAGGGTACAGAATTCTAGATAGGTGCCATTCTTTCTTTTATTCTTTTTTCTTTTTTCTCTCATTTTTTTCAATACTTTAAATATTTCATTCCACTCTCTTCTTGCTTGTATGTTTTCTGAGAAGAAGTCAGATGTCATTCTTATCTTTGCTCCTCTATAGATAAAATGTCTTCCCCTGGTCACCTTCTGGCTTATTTTTTTTTTTTTCTTTTTTGGCTTTTCTTCAAGATTTTTTTATTTTTGTTTTTTTGGAGTTTGAAATATGATATGACTAGGTGTGTTGTTTTGTTTTGTTTTGTTTTTTACATCTGTCCTGCTCAGTGTTCTCTGAGCTCCTCACCTGTGGTGTCTGGCATTAATTTGGAGAAATAGTCATTACTGCTTCAAATATTTTTTCTATTCTTTTCTATCTTCTGATATTCCATATATATATATATATATATATATATATATATATATATATATTTACCTTTTATAGTTCTCCCACAGTGCTTGTATATTCTCTTCTCTTTTTTTTCTCGGGTGTGTTTTCTCTTTCCTTTCAATTTTGAAAGTTTTAATTGAAATATCCTCAAGCTCAGAGATTTTTTCTTTTAGTCATATTTGTCTATTATTAAAGGCATCAAAGGCATTTTCCCATCAAAAACATTCACATTTATGTTTAGTGTATTTGAATTCTGTTATTTGGTTCTTTCTTAGAATGTCCATCTCTACTTACATTGTCCATCTATTTTTGCCTGTTGTCCACTTTTTCCACTGGAATCCCTAGCATATTAATCATAGCTTTAATTTGCTTGCTTATTTGTTTTAGCTTACAGTTTGTTAAATCCACCACTTCTGCCATATCTGACTTTTTTGATGTTTGTTCAGTCTCTTTAAATTGTGTTCTTTTCCATTTATTATGCCTTATAATTTTTAGTTGAAAGCAGGCATTCTGTACTGCTAAATGGGGGTTAGGACTTCAACCTATAAATTTTGGCAGGATAGAACTTAGTCCATAGCATTTCTTACTTCAGTTTGACCTAATTCCTTTTCACCTTACTTTCTTAGTCCATAAATAATTTTAAAGCATATCATACTTTCCCTGATCTTATTGTATTATAGCAGAAGAATATTTACAGTATTTTTTTTCTTTTCTTTGAAAGATTTTGTTTATTTATTTGAGAGAGAAAGAATGAGAGAGGGAGGAAGAAAGAGCGAGAGCATGAAGCGGGAGGAGGGTCAGAGGGAGGAGAAGACTCCTTGATAGCAGGGAACCTGATGTGGGATTTTACCCTGGGACTTCAGATTCATGACCTGAGCCAAAGGCAGTTGCTTAACCAATTGAACCACCCTGTGCCCCACAATATTTTTTTCTAACTAATGTCAAAATATCCCTCTCATTTTTTAAATTTTTCTACTTTTTCTTTATATTACATATGATTTAATTTAACTCTGACCCTTTGATACTTTTGTATTTGTTATCATCATTATTTCAAATTGTTGACTTTGTCAAAATGGCAGAGGTTAGGGATGGACAAGATGGCGGGGAAGTAGTAGGAGGTGCAATTTCAACCTGTACCCTAAAGTGAGCTGATTACCTACCAAAGAACTCCGATCACCCATGATATCAACCTGAGATCAGAATTATACACATCTACATCTCTATGGGGGCAGAAGACGTCAGTGGGTTGGTAAAGCGGAATGGAAAGATCAGACTGATATCGGAAGATAAACAAAAGGGGGAGGGAGCTACCAGAGGCAACCCATTGGAAAGTAATACCCCAATACGAGAGTGCCTTGCGTCTGGGGACCAGCATTAACTTGGAGTCTGGTTGAAAACACTCAAAAAGACCAAAGGATTGTGGGGGGTAAATTGTGGGAATCGGGGCAGTTAGGGACAGGGACTTAAGTCCCTGGGCCCAGGACAACCACCCCTGGTGCTGAGCCAGAGAGAGTGTGGTGGAGAAACCAGGTCTTGGTCCTTGAGCCGCCAGCACGTCTGAGAGTGCATGGAGCCCCGTGAGGGGCTGGGAGCCTCGCCAGCTGGCAGAAACACAGCCTTTTTGCACTCTTCCATGCGAGTGCCATGCCGTGCTATCAGACGCGCGTGCCCCACACCCTCCCCTGAGAGAGGTGCGCGCAGGTGCCAGCCCGGTGCTCTTTGACCTGGAAAGACCAGGCACTCCCAGCCTGGGCCAGTGGGAAAATCTCAGGGTATGATCTCTGCTTGGAACCTCTCTGGCGGTCCGAAGCTGCCTGACAGCCGCCACTCTCGTGGTTTTGGGTACAAGCAGGAGTTCCTGTGTCCCCAGGGAAACAACTCAGAATGTCCTCTGCCTATGGCCGAGGGGGAACTTATGAGCTCTGCAGCACCCAGAGGGGAACAGACTGAAGCTTCTCTCTGAGAGGGAGGTCTGGGTGCAGTTTGCTTTCCACTAAACCTCCAAAAACCATCAAAAGCTGTCAAGGTGAGAGAAAAAAACAAAAAAAACAAAAAAACGAACAAACAAACATAAAAACCTTCAGAGAACAAAAGCCTGAAAAACCGGTTTCCTCAGAGCCCATCCCCTTGACTGGGGCAGAAGGACTTAACTCAGGGAACATTGCCTGAAAACCCACGTGGCGGCAGGCCCCTCCCCCAGAACACCAACCAAAAAAAAAAAAAAAAAAAGAAAGAAAGAAAAAAGACAACAAGAGAACAACTACAACTACTTCATAGATACAACTTTTATTTTTAAACCATTCCCACTATCTTGGTTCATTTTTATTTTATTTTATTTTATTTATTTGTCAGAGAGAGAGGGAGAGAGAGCGAGCGAGCACAGGCAGACAGAGTGGCAGGCAGAGGCAGAGGGAGAAGCAGGCTCCCTGCCGAGCAAGGAGCCCGATATGGGACTCGATCCCAGGATGCTGGGATCATGACCTGAGCCGAAGGCAGCCGCTTAACCAACTGAGCCACCCAGGCGTCCCATTGGTTCATTTTTTTTTATATAGACAATTTTTTTGACCTATTTACCATCACAGTGAGATGTCCAGTACATCAAATTTCATAATAACCTTTTAACCTGAACTTTTTGATACATATACCCGTGTTTTTCTTTTGCTTTTCTATTTTTTAATTTTTTTTAAATTTTAGCTTAGCTTAGTTTAGTTTATTCCTTTTTTTATTTTTATTTTTTAATATTCATATAGAGTTAAACTTCAAGGTAATCCCCTTTCCCCAATCAATGCTACCCCTATAGGTAAACGAATTTTTAATCCCCCTTTATCTTAGGAAAGTTGAGTCCTTTAACAAAGATATCAAGATACATCCAGGAAGAATCAAGATAATCTTCCTCGCCCACACTGAGAATTTATAACCATTCTCTCATCTTTTTCTCCTGCCAGTGTTTCTGTGAATTTGTGTTTGTTCTGATAATATATGAATCTTATACTTGGGGTTCTTTTTGATGAGGTTCTTTTCTTTTTTTGCTCTCTCTCTCTATATATATATAATATATATTTATCTCTGTCATATACTTTTATCAGTCTTTTTGTTTGTACACTTTATAAATCTTACCTTGGGGCCCATTTGGGATGAGCCTTCTCTTTTATCTTCCCTCTTTTCCCTGTCTCTCTCTCTCACTTCTTTTTCTTTTTCTTTTCTTTTTTATCTCATTTGGGTGGGGACTCCTCATTGCTCAGAAGTGTTCAAGGGTGCACTTTGACTGCACCATGGTCGATAAATCCAGCTACATCCGTTCAGCCATCTCTCACCAAAATGACTAGGAGAGGGAATGCACAGCAGAAGAAAAATTCAGAGGATGGGCCTTCTGCAACAGAGCTAATGGCTACTGACATAGACAACATGTCAGAAAGGGAATTCAGGCTAAAAATTATCCAGGCAATAGCTAGGTTGGAAAAAAGCAATGGATGACCAAACGGAATTGATTAGGGCAGAACTGAAAGCCACCAGGGATGATGTTCACAAGGCTCTCAATGAATTCCAATCTAATCTAAATTCCCTAAAAGCTAGGGTAACTGAGACAGAAGATAGAATTAGTGATCTGGAGGACAAACAGAGAGAGAGAAAGGATCAGGAGGAAGCCTGGAACAAACAACTTAGAAGCCACGAAAACAGAATCAGGGAAATAAATGATGCCATGAAACATTCCAACGTCAGAATTATTGGAATCTCTGAAGGGGAGGAGAAAGAAAGAAGTCTAGAAGATATAGTGGAACAAGTTCTCCATGAAAATTTTCCCAATCTTGCAAATGGAACCAGCGTTCATGTACTAGAGGCAGAACGGTCTCCCACCAAGATTATAGATTCTCGAAAGTCCTCAAGACACCTAAGAGCAAGAATGAAGAATGATAATTGTAGGCAGGGCCTCTTAAAGGCAGCTAGGACATAGAAGCTCCTTACATACAGAGGAAAGCCCATCAGAATAACGTCAGACCTGTCCACAGAAATCTGGCAAGCCAGAAAGGGCTGGCAAGATATATTGAGAAGAACTAAATGAGAAGAACATGCAGCCAAGAGTACTTTATCCAGCAAGACTGACATTCAAAATGGATGGAGAGATAAAGAGTTTCCAAGACTGGCAAGGCTTAAAAGAGTATGGGACCACTAAGCCGACACTGCAGGAAATATTAAGGGGGTTCTATAAAAGAGGAAAAGTCCTAAGAATATCATTGAACAGAAATATAGAGACAATCTACAGAAAGAAAGACTTCAAAGGTAACACAATGTCAATAAAAACATATCTATCAATAATCACTCTCAATGTGAATGGCCTAAATGCACCCATAAAATGACATAGGGTTGAAGATTGGATAAAACAACAGGACCCATCCATATGTTGTCTATAAGAGACCCATTTTGAACCTAAGGATACACCCAGACTGAAAGTGAAGGGATGGGGAAGCATCTTTCATGCCAATGGGCCTCAAAATAAGGCCGGGGTAGTGATTCTCATATAATAAATTAGATTTTAAACTGAAGACTGTACTCACAGATACAGAAGGAACTACATCATTTTTTTTTTTAGTTTTTATTTATTTATTTATTTTTAAGTTGTTTTTTTTTTTTTATAAACATATACAGTATTTTTATCCCCAGGGGTACATGTCTATGAATTGCCAGGTTTACACACTTCACAGCACTAACCATAGCACATACCCTCCCCAATGTCAATTACCCCACCCCCTTCTCCCGACCCCCCTCCCTCTAGCACCCCTCAGTTTGTTTTGTGAGATTAAGAATCACTTATGGTTTGTCTCCCTCCTGATCCCATCTTGTTTGTTTTCTTCTTTTCCTACCCCCCTAACCACCCAGGTTGCATCACCACTTCCTCATATCAGGGAGATAATATGATAGTTGTCTTCCTCTGATTGACTTATTTCACTAAGCATGATCCCCTCTAGTTCCATCCACGTCATTGTGAATGGCAAGATTTCATTTCTTTTGATGGATGCATAGTATTCCATTGTCTATATATAACACCTCTTCTTTATCCATTCATCTGTTGATGGACATCTAGGTTCTTTCTGTAGTTTTGATATTATAGACATTGATGCTATAAACATTCGGGTGCACGTGCCCCTTCAGATCACTACGTTTGTATCTGTATGGTAAATACCCAGTAGTGCAATTGCTAGGTCATAGGGTAGTTCTATTTTCAACTTTTTGTGGAACCTCCATGCTGTTTTTCAGAGCAGTTGCACCAGCTTGCATTCCCACCAACAGTGTAGGAGGGTTCCCCTTTCTCCACATCCTTGCCAGCATCTGTCATTTCCTGACTTGTTAATTTTAGCCATTCTGACTGGTGTGAGGTGATATCTCATTGTGGTTTTAATTTGTATTTCCCTGATGCCGAGTGATGTGGAGCACTTTTTCATGTGTCTGTTGG
>PISX010028956.1:0-20787 GCA_004024625.1 Mellivora capensis | reverse complement strand
CCAAGACGCGAGAGTCTTGGTCCTTCCCTGACCGGCATCTTGTCATCTCAATGGCTTGGTCTCCAAGACGCGAGAGTCTTGGTCCTTCCCTGACCGGCATCTTGTCATCTCAATGGCTTGGTCTCCAAGACGCGAGAGTCTTGGTCCTTCCCTGACCGGCATCTTGTCATCTCAATGGCTTGGTCTCCAAGACGCGAGACACTTGTTCTCAGGCGTGCCTGGCTGGCTGAGACACTAGAGTACACAGGTTTCTTTCTCAGGGTCATGAGTTCAAGTCCCATGCTGGGCGTAGAGCTCCCCAAGGGGGGGAAATTTTGAAGCCACCCTGTCTTCCCCCACTCACACCGCAGAGAGCCCCCAACCTGACACTAAAAACATCTACCGGAGCCTTCTCTGCAGTGCTCACTGCTGCTCTGCAGGCCACATTCCAGCCTAGATGTGGCAGAACTCCCATTGTGTCTCTCCTCGGGCTTCCCGGGGCATTCTCTGCAGAGAGGAGGTCACACTTCCCCACGCACGAGTCCTAGTCCTGTGTGTTGGACATGAACGTCTACCAGCTCCACCTGCCCCTGTGTTGCTGTCCGCCCAGCAAAAGTTCCTGCGGTCCCAGGTGGGATTACGGATTGATGATGGCTTCTGGAAGCTCTGTACATCAAGACTCCCGGGTGGGGCTCCTGAGTGGCTCAGTGGGTTAAGCATTTGCCTTTCGCTGCAGTCATGAGTCCCGCATGGGGCTAAGTCTGCCTCTGTTCCTTGCCCCGCTAGTCTCTCAAATAAAGAAAATCTTAGGAAACAGAGACCACAGGGAGAGTGGGACTCGGGCAGTAATGGCCTGTCACCTGCCGCTGTATGCCTCATGTCCTTTCACACCTATCTCCAGCGGCCCCGTCTGCTGGGCACGTTTCTAGTTACTGGACACAGTTGTGAGTTTTCTCCCCGATGGCAGCTCACGGGGCCGTGTGCATTCAGGGACCACAGCCTGGGGGCCACCTCTGGGGACATGTGCTCTGCTGTTTTGAGTAGGTGAGCAGTTAACTTTTACTTTGGGTTTGTTGTTTCAGAGCATGAGAACAAGGGAGAGACCCCGAAGAGGGATTTGAGTCTGCTTTCAGACGAAGTACCCGCGGTTCCGGGGAAAACACCTTCAGGCCAGCGTGATCACAGACATTACAAGGCCGAGCGGAGCAGCCCTGTGAGCCCAAGCCCCGGCGGCCCGCCTGGAGCTCAGGTCCCCAGCCGGAGTGTGCCTGCCCCTCCGCAGCAGGGTGTCCCCAGCGGGGAGAGACCCTACAAGTGCACCGAGTGCGGGAAATGCTTCGGCCGCAGCTCCCATCTGCTGCAGCACCAGCGAACCCACACCGGGGAGAAGCCCTACGTGTGCGGCGTGTGCGGGAAGGCCTTCAGCCAGAGCTCCGTGCTCAGCAAGCACCGGAGGATCCACACGGGCGAGAAGCCCTACGAGTGCAACGAGTGCGGGAAGGCCTTCCGCGTGAGCTCGGACCTGGCGCAGCATCACAAGATCCACACGGGCGAGAAGCCGCACGAGTGTCTGGAGTGCAGGAAGGCGTTCACGCAGCTCTCGCACCTCATCCAGCACCAGCGCATCCACACGGGCGAGCGGCCGTACGTGTGCCCGCTGTGCGGCAAGGCCTTCAACCACAGCACGGTGCTGCGCAGCCACCAGCGCGTGCACACGGGCGAGAAGCCGCACGAGTGCGCGCAGTGCGGCCGCGCCTTCAGCGTCAAGCGCACGCTCCTGCAGCACCAGCGCGTGCACACGGGCGAGAAGCCCTACACGTGCAGCGAGTGCGGCCGCGCCTTCAGCGACCGCTCGGTGCTCATCCAGCACCACAACGTGCACACGGGCGAGAAGCCGTACGAGTGCGGCGAGTGCGGCAAGGCCTTCAGCCACCGCTCGACGCTCATGAACCACGAGCGCATCCACACGGAGGAGAAGCCGTACGGCTGCTACGCCTGCGGCAAGGCCTTCGTGCAGCACTCGCACCTGACGCAGCACCAGCGCGTGCACACGGGCGAGAAGCCGTACGTGTGCGGCGAGTGCGGGCACGCGTTCAGCGCGCGCCGCTCGCTGGTGCAGCACGAGCGCATCCACACGGGCGAGCGGCCGTTCCGCTGCGCGCAGTGCGGCAAGGCCTTCAGCCTCAAGGCCACGCTGATCGTGCACCTGCGGACGCACACGGGCGAGCGGCCCTACGAGTGCAGCCGCTGCGGCAAGGCCTTCAGCCAGTACTCGGTGCTCATCCAGCACCAGCGCATCCACACGGGCGAGCGGCCCTACGAGTGCGCCGAGTGCGGCCGCGCCTTCAACCAGCACGGCCACCTGATCCAGCACCAGAAGGTGCACGCGAAGCCGTGAGCCCCGGCGCGGCCCCCCCTGCCGCCCCCGGCCGTCGCGGGCCGGCGGCGGCGGTTCCCGCAGCGAAGTTGGCTCTTCGAGCAGGACGTGCTTTTCCAGAGACAACGGCTGCGCTTACCGCCCGCGCGTGAGTTCGGGCCGCTCGCACCGTCGTTAGAGCCGCGCTGTGTGGTGGGAGGGTCGCTGTCAAGGGTCTCGGTGTAGCGCGGCGAGAACCGCACGTGGGCGCGACCCCTTGCTGTGTGTGAACGGAAACGGCCGAAGGGTGAACTCGGAAAATGCTTCGGCTGGCGCCCGCACTTTGCTCCAATCAGAAGGAATGTCCTCAGTGAAAACTCAGCTCACGACTGGATCTTTGCCTCAGAACCTAGCCTTACGACTTACAGACCTTCTGCCCCGGAGATCATGGGATGTCTGGGGCCTCCAGACGCTGTGAGGTTGGAGGGGAGCTCTGCCCTCAGAGCCCAGCCCTCATAGCCCCTGTGTTACTCAAAAGACAGTTCTTGGGTACGTATTTTTAAAACCTAAAATTATCAAATTCAAATTGCTTTTTTATTATCTGAAATTTCCATTCCCATATTTGAGGGTTTTTTATTTTTTACTCCTGATTGCAAGTGTCTGGTACCCATTTTCATATACTGTAATGAATCTGGTTTATTCATAAATTTTTAAGGATTTTATTTATTTATTTGACAGATCACAAGTAGGCAGAGAGGCAGGCAGAGAGAGACGGAGGAAGCAGGCTCCCCGCTGAGCAGAGAGCCCAATGTGGGGCTCGATCCCAGGACCCCGAGACCATGACCTGAGCCAAAGGCAGAGACTTTAACCCACTGAGCCACCAGGCGCCCCTTCATAATTAAAAAAAAAAAAAACCATTTTATTTATCTGACAGAGGCAGGGAGAGAGGGAACACAAGCAGCGGGACAGGGAGAAACAGGCTCCCCACTGAGCAGGGAGCTGATGTGGGGCTTGATCCTGGGACCCAGGGATCATGACCCAAACCAAAGGCACACGCCTAAGGACTAAGCCACCCAGACATCTCTAGTTTATTCATAATTTTCAAGTTTTTTTCCTCTCTCTCGAAAACAGCTTCTCGGGAGAAATGAAGGACTGTGACTCTTAGGTCCGCGGCGGTACAGTGCCGCACGCAGACACTCGTTCTCCCCTCTCTGCGATGCAGGTGGGAGGAGCCATCGGCACAGGTGAAACTGGAAGCTGGGGCAGCAGGTGTGCTGCAGAGAGGAGACGGGTTCCTCCTGAAGGGAGTCGACATCACTGATGTGTAGAGCAGAGCAGCTGGGACAACAGGCGCTAAAGCAACAAGCAGACAGGACTTGGGATCACTAAGGAGATGCTAGAGGGAAGATGAACTCGCTGGGACGCTCCTTCCGAGACGGCTGAACCTCCAAGGAGATGCTGTCCAGGCTGGTGTGAGGCAGGGGGCCTAATCCCTCGGGTCCTCAGGTGGTAGGTGTAGACAGTAGCCGAAGTCACCGGCCCCCAGGCAAGCTGCCGTCCCCGGCCGGCGGAGTCTGTGCTGGCGTCTGACTCAGCGGCTGCCCCTCAGAGCCCACCACTACTCGGGGCACAAGTCCTAACCCTGCGGAGATTTACAGTAAGAAATAGGCATGTTCTAGTCAAGATGAGAATAAGAGTTCAGGTAAACACAATGTATAGAAATACTTGTTTGGAAAAACGCCACATGTGCCACAGGACAACGTACGTGATACGGTACAAGTCATTCTGGATGGCTAAATGCACCAAATATAGGGTTTCCAGGGAAATCTGCAAAATGTATAGTTCGCTTTTCAACCTTCTTAAAAGAAGTGTACCTACTGCCACTCTGCCTTTTCTTCCTGCTGACACTGACCCATTCATTGGTGAGTGGACAGGCTCAGGTGTCCATGGAGCTGGGAGGTGAGCTTCAGTGCCCTTCTCCCTGGGGAGGATCCCTGGGCCATGCATTTTTGTCACTCACCCCTCCAAGGATCAGGATGCACAGAACCTGCTGGAACATATGGGCAGTCTGCGTTTTCGGAAGTGGCATCAGGCACCAAAATGACCTTTGAGATCCCTTCACCCTGTTTTTTTTTGTTGTTGTTGTTGTTTTGTTTTAAAGATTTTATTTATTTGACAGACAGAGATCACAAGCTGGCAGAGGCAGGCAGAGAGAAGAGGAAGCAGGCTCCCCGCTGAGCAGAGAGCCCGATGTGGGGCTCGATCCCAGGACCCTGGGATCATGACGGGAGCCGAAGGCAGAGGCTTTAACCCACTGAGCCACCCAGGCGCCCCCCCTTCACCGTGTTAATAGCCTTCTCAGCCATTACTGCCCACCTCTGACTGGTCAGCAACATTCCATGCTTATTTTGGACCTTTTAATTTTTATTTAGAAGTCTTCACATTTTACGTATTTCAATCCTTCTTTTATTTTTCCTTACTGCTACCAAGAATTTGACACTTAGTTCTCAAATTTTCTGTAAGTTAGAAAACACCCAGACTTTTATTTCCGTGTACTATGTATGATCTGACATTGTCCAATAAAAAAAGAATGACTAGAACACCTATTCGTGGGTGAAGGGAGATCAATAACTTTGCCATAAGGGTCTACGACAAATCAGTGGCCAGAGGACATGCACTGGCAGTTCCCAATAAAGGGAAGTACAATGAGGAGAGCCTGGAAAAGGCTAAAGTGTGCCAGTTTCAAACAAAAACATTCCACCTCCTGATCCATTAGTAAGGGTTACCCAGCGACACACAGAGCTATGAAGGTGCTTTCGTGTGTCGCTGGTAGTCCAGTCCAGTCCAGCTGCATCAAGTACGGGACATGTGAGGACCCATCGCTTCTCTGGAGAAAGACACCTGCCCAGCAGGACCCAGACTGAGGTGCCATATGTAGACCAGAGATGGCCCTGAGGGAGGCATGAGCACTCCTAGAGGACAGGCCCACGAGGGTCCTTTGCTGGAGACGGGCTTGCTCTAGGGCTGAAGAAAATTCCAGGATGGGGGTGGGAGTAGTGCTGCCCCCCCCTGGGTGAGTTTGGGGAACACGTGGTTTCATGCATCAAAGTCCCTGAGCTGAGAAAGCAGGTCAGGTATAGGGGCCCCAAAACTGCCCTCCCCTCTGACACCAGTCACAAATTTGGGGATTCCCAAGCTCAATAATTTGCTGCTAGGACTCCTCGAACTTGCCTTGAAACCTGATATACAGCTGGTTACAGTGTATTACAGGGAATACCACAGATGAAAGCAGACAAGGGATTGCATGGGGGCAGAATCCAGGAAAAGTAAAAAACGGGGGCCTTCTGTAAAGTCACGGACGGCATTACTGTCCTGCCTCTGATACGTGACAGTGGGCACAGAGTACTGCCAACAAGGGAAGCCTCAGAGTTCTTGGGGTTTGGTGACACGGACACAGATGGCCATCCTCACGACTGACCCAGTCTCCAGCCTCTCCACAGGCTCAGTAGATCCCACACGGCCAAAAGCCCCTGCCCTGCTGTTCCTGCAGAGCTCCTGGCTCTAGCTGAGCAAACAAAGACTCTCAGGCGGGACACCCCAGCTGCCCAGAAGCCTGGGACAAAGGCCATCCCTCCCCCTGGAGTCAGGATAATCCTTTTTGCACAAGGGGTGAAGAGTGCGTTGGATCCCAGGCCCTCCTCCAACTGCTCCGTGACCTTGGTCCAATCACCTTCCTCAGCCTCAGCTTCTGATCTGTAGATGGGAATATCACCACTGGCATCACAGAGCTGCTGGGAAGACGAAGTGAAACCTACAGGAAGCCCAGCCCGTGTGGTCAGGTCCGTGTGGTCCGTGTGCTGGAAGTTAGTACGACTCTGAGCAGGTGCAGCTGTCACGAGGGGCAGGGGCCACACAGAGAACAACAGGCCAGGGGAGCTGCTCACTCACCCCAAGGAGATAGAGATGCTCCCCAGCCCCAAGGGATCTTGAAGGAGCTCAGCCCACGGTCACACAACCCATGCAGGAAACAGGCTCGGCAGGGCAGAGCTGGCCCTGAGCAAGGGCCCACTCCCTCCTCAGCATGAAAGCCCACACAGCTCCTCCAGCAGGGACTCCAGGACTGCCTAGAGGACACCAACCCCAGGGGGCACCTGAAGACTGGCCCAGCCCCTAAGAACAGGAGTGGGACAGCCCTTATGGAGAGATCCAGCTCTGGGACGCTCTGGCTCAGATCGATGCTCTGCCTGGGTCCCTCTGCTTCAGGGGTGTGTACTGTGCAGCCACAAAGATGTGGGCATGGGTACCACACACTATGAGCATGACCTTACCCGGCCTTACCATGACTTTTGGGGTAAGCTGTGTCCTATTTTACCCGGAGGTCCTGACTCAAGGCTCCCCTAACAGGCCTCAGCTGTCTGACCCTCTGACACCAGTAGTTCATCTCCTGACTGGTTACTGCCCACAATTATTAACAATTCCTAACAGTCTCCTGTGGGCTGAGATGACATGGTTCCAAAGGCCCTCTGTCACCGCAGGCGGACAGCTCAGCCGAGGCGGCAAGAGGAGAGCAGCAAGGAGTAAACCCACCAGACACCCAGACTGTCCAGTTGAGAACCCTTTCCTGCTGCTCCCTCCAATCCTTAGATGGGCTTGACACTTGTCCCCTGTGAAAGTGTGTCACCAAAACCAAACAACCAAGAAAACTTGTAAAACCATGTTCTCTAGTTTTGCACCATGAAAACCACCAGCGTATTTTTTTCCAGGTATTTCCATTACATATGCTTCTTCAGACTGCACTGCCCACCACACCTCCCTGCGCCCTAGCCCTCTCACCTGGGGTTTCAGGGCTCCTTTCAAGGCCACAATCCCTTGGGGGTGCCACTGGCTGTAGGGACACCCATGCCAATAGGAGGAAGGGACCCCCAGAGCAGCAGTCCCAAACAAACAACCCAACGAGAAAGTATCAGGGCCATTAGCAGTGATAAGGCATGTGAAAGATGTGGCTCCCATTAAAACCATAAAAACCCATAAAAACAGAGAAATGCAAGTTTCCCGAGTAACCAGTCGAATGCAATACCAGCCAGAGTCGTGCCCATTTAATTAGCAAGCAGAGGTGAAAATTCCAAGACTCAGTACAGGGAGGTTGTGTGGGACTCAGACTGTGCTCCACTCAACTTTGCATCCTGACATGGGAAGTGAATGTTTCCAATGATTCACTGCTGGTGACATAATCTATTGGGTACAATATTGGGTACATCCACTCTGGAAAGCATTTACATGAATGTCCTTTAAAAACTTTTTCCTGTTCCTGGGGGACCCGGGTGGTTCAGTTGGTTAAGCGTCTGCCTTTGGCTCAGGTCACGATCCCAGTCCTGGGATCGTGACCTGAGCCAAAGGCAGAGAGAGGCTTTAACCCACTGAGCTACCGAGGTGCCCTGGTCTTATTCTTTTTAAATGATATCTTTAGAATACATTCTTAGGACCAGGATAACTTTTTAAAAAGACTGCTCTGCTCAGCAGTCAGCCTGCTTCCTCTTCTCTCTCTGCCTGCCTCTCTGCCTACTTGTGATCTATCGAATAAATAAATAAGAATCTTTAAAAAATATAAATAAATAAATAAAAAGAATAAGACCTGAAATTTAGTCACTATAACATATGTCCATTTTATAGGCTTAGATAGAATTGTGTTGCTGTCACAAAGGCAGTCGTCATGGAGTAATGTCATGCAGGAACCCATCCCTCCAGCTAAACAGCTCCTTGGCCGGGAGGAGCTGTCTGAGGGAACTATTTGGGAACTAACTAGTCAAACACTTACTTGCAGCTTCCAGGAGCGAGTTTGATGAAGAAGGTAGTAAATTTCAGCAAATTTCAGTGAACTTCCATGTCTAGCACCACACCTACATGCCCATCCCCTACCCCATGGCATGCAGCATGTGGACAGCAGCCTACATTCCTGGCACGACTTGCTGCAGCCAGGTCACATACAGGCCTTGTCCTCCATGTATCAGGCTTGCGTGTTTTGACAGTTCATTGCCACTTTTGATCACTGTGATGCTAGCACAGGTTTATCTGCCATCATTTTAACTACTGATAGTTTCTGGGGAGGGGCAAAGGATTAAAGAGATACTTGTTCTCTTTTTGGGAGACAGACACTCAACGAAATCTTCTTCAGGATGCTGGATGACCACACAGTGGAACACAAACTTCAAAGACCACACACATTAAAGAATACAAACTTTGCAAAACTGTAAAAAGTCACAGATGGCTCCAGCCATCAACAAGTAAGAGTCAGCAATCTCTGAGGAGTAGGAGAATTAGAATTCCAGAATCACCACACATAACACCCAAAACATCTAGTTCTCAAGAAAAAATATTACAAAATATACAAAGACATTGGAAAGTATGGCCCACTAGCAGGGTAAAAATAACTTGATGGAGACCATTCCTGGAGGTGGCTCAACTGCCCAAGAATCTGACTTTGGCTCAGGTCATGATCCTGGGGTCCTAGGATCAAGCCCGGCATCGGGGTCCCTGCTCAACAAAGAGTCTGCTTCTCCCTCTTCCTCTGCCTGCTGCTCCCCCTGCCTGTGCTCCGTCTACCAAATAAATGAATAAAATTGAAAGGAAGGAAGGAAAGAAGGAAAGGGAAAAGGAAAGGGAAAGGGAAAAGAAACCATTCCTGGAGAAGTCCAGACATGGGATTTATTAGTCAAAGTTGTTACATTAATGGCTTTAAATATGTTGAATGACCAAAAAGAAGCCATGGACAAAAAACTAAAGGAAATCAAGAGAATTACATATAAACAAAATGAGGATATTAATAAAGAGACAAAACTAATAAAAAAAAGGAACCAAACAGAAATTCTGGGGCTGGAAGTACAATAACTAAAATGAAAAACACTCACTATAGCAGCTCAAAGATTTGAACAAGCAGAAGAAAGGATTAATGAACTTGAAGATAGGACAAGTGAAATTATCCAGTATGAGGAGCAGGAAAAAAAATAATGAAGAAAAATGAACAGATCCAATAAACCTATGGAACACCATAAGAAGTACCAAACATACGTATCATACAATTCCAAGAAGGAAAGGAAAGAAAGGAACAAAAAGGTATTTGAAGAAATAATGACTAGGACTTCTGAAATCTGAAGAGATGTGAATACACCCGTCCAGGAAACTCACTAAACTCCAACAGGATGAAAAAAGAGAAATTCACACTGAGATTGTAGTCAAACTGTCAAAACCCAATGATAATAAAAATGAAAGCAGCAGCAGAGAAACAATTCCACATGCACAAAGGGGCCTCAGCAGGACTAGTGCCTGATTTCTCTTCACAAACCATGGAAGCCACGAGGTAGCGAGATGGCGCATTGATAAGTTTGAAAGGAAAAACATTATCAACCAAAAATTCAATATCCAGCAAAACTACCCTTCAAGAATGAAAGTGAAATTAAGACCTTTTCATATAAAGAAAAGCTGACAGAGTCCATTATCAGCAGACCTGCTCTACAAAAAATGCTGAAGGGAGTCCCCTGGGCTGAAATAAAAGGACGTTATGAAAGTGACTCAAAGCCATAGGAAAAAATTAAGAACATTAATAAAAGTAACTAAATAGGTAGTATTACTTTACTTTTGTTAGGGTTTGTAATTCTCCCTACATGATTTAATATTCAAATGCATAAAACAATAATCATATGTCTGTGTTAGCAGACATACAACAGATAAAGGTGTGCTCTGTGACAACAGCGGGATATTTATACTATTAAAATTACGTCAGTATTGTTCAAATTAGGTTGTTATAAGCTTAAGATGTTAATATAATCCCCACAGTAACCACAAGGAAAATAACTAAAAATCTACAGAGTACAGAAAAGGAAAGAAAGGAATTAGAGGGGCGCCTGGGTGGCTCAGTGGGTTAAGCCGCTGCCTTCAGCTCAGGTCATGATCGCAGGGTCCTGGGATCGAGTCCCGCATCGGGCTCTCTGCTCAGCAGGGAGCCTGCTTCCTCCTCTCTCTCTGCCTACCTCTCTGTCTATTTGTGATCTCTGTCAAATAAATAAATAAAATCTTTTAAAAAAAAAGGAATTACAATGGTATACTACAAAACACACACACACACAATTACAAAAAAATAGGCAGTAACAGAGAAATTGAGGAAAAAAAAGACATACATAAGACAGATGACAGAAGTAAATCTTTCATCAGTAATCATATAAAATACAAATGGATTAAACTATCCTATTAAAGGCAGAGACTGGCAGGTTGGATTTTAAATAATCAGGATCCAACTCCATGCAGTCTATGAGACTCACCTTAGATATAAGGAACAAAGAGGTTGAAAGGATGAGAAAATAGATTTCATGCATGGTAATTAGAAGAGAGTTGAAGTGGCTCTAATATTATCAGACACAAGAGACAAGCTGAAACAAAACAAGGTTAGAGATAGGAGGAAATTATAGATTGATAAAAGCTTCAATATAGCAAGAAAATATAAACACATAAACACCTAACAGTAGAGTCCCAAAATAAAGCAAAGATGATAGATTTGAAAGGGGAAGAAAAAGTTCTACAGTAAGAATAGGAGGCTTCAATACTCTGCTTGAAATAATAGATAGAGCCAGACAGGAAATCAACAAGGAGAGAGGACCTGAAGGACATTAAAACCAATTAGGCCTAACAGGTATCTATAGAACATTCCACCCAATAGCAGAATACATACTCTTCTCAAATGCACATGGAGCATTTTCCAGATCATACTATATAGTCTAAAAGCAAGTAATTATGTATCTTATTTTATTCTATTTTATTTTTAGAGAGAGCAAACAGGAGGGAAAGGGCAGAGAGAGGGGGAGGGAGAGAATCTCAAGCAGGCTCCATGCCCAGTGTGGGGCTTAATATCATGACCCTGAGATCATGACCTGAGCCAAAATCAAGAGTCAGACACTTGGGGCGCCTGGGTGGCTCAGTGGGTTAAAACCTCTGCTTTCGGATCAGGTCATGATCCCAGAGTCCTGGGATCGAGCCCCCCATCGGGCTCTCTGCTCCGCAGGGATCCTGCTTCCTCCTCTCTCTGCCTGCCTCTCTGCCTACTTGTGATCTTTGTCTGTCGAATAAATAAATAAAATCTTAAAAAAAAAAAAAAAGAGTCAGACACTTGTGGCACGTGAGTAGCTCGGTCAGTTAAGTATTGCCTTCAGCTCAAGTCATGATCCCAGGGTCCTGGGATCAAGCTCCATATCAGACTCCCTGCTCAGTGGAGAGCCTGCCTCTCCCTCTGCCCCTCTCCACTCATACTCTCTCTCACTCTCAAATATATAAAATCTTTAAAAAAAAAAAAAAAAAAGGGCAGAGACACTTAACCAACTGAGCCACCCAGGTGCCCTTGTAATATATTTTAAAAGATTAAAATCATAAATTATCTTTTCCAATCACATAGAATAAAACTAGAAATCAATTACAGAAGAAAAACTGGAAAATTAAACCAAGGTCTTAAACAATAAATAGGCCAAAGAAGAAATTACAAGGGAATGTAGAAAATACCTAACGACAAATGGAAACAGAAACAACACACCAAAGCTTACAGGATGTTGTGAAAGCAGTGCAAAAAAGGAAACCTACATCTTTAAAAGCATACATTAAGGGGCATCTGGGTGGCTCAGTCAGTTAAGCATCTGCCTTTGGCTCAGGTCGTAATTCCAGGGTGTCAGGATCAAGCCCCATGTTGGGCTCCCTGCTTGTCGGGAAGCTTGCGTCCCCCTCTCCCTTTGCCTGTTGCTCCCACTGCTTGTGCTCTCTGTCAAATAAATAAATAAAATCTTTAAATTTAAACAAAACAACTTCAGTTTCTTGATAAAAGCACTCAATAAACCAGAAATAAAGGGAAATTTCCTCAGCATAATGAAAATTATACAGAAAAACCTAATGTAATAGATAATGGTAAAGACTGAAGGCTTTAAGATCAAGAAAAAGTAAAGGATGCTCATTTTTGCTACGTCTATTCAACAAAGTACTCGAAATTCGAGCCAGAGCAATTAGGCAAAGAAAATAAGGCACCCAAGTTGGAAAAGAAGTAAACTATCTCTGTTCATAGATGACATGATATTCTACGAGGAGACCCTGAAGACTGCACACACCAAAAACAAAACAAAAAACAAAATCTTAGAAACAAACTAATTCAGCAAACTAGCAATATACAAAATCAAGACATAAAAATTAGTTGCATTTCTATATATTGATAATGAACAATCCAGGGGCATTGGGTGGCTCAGTGGGTTAAACGTCTGCCTTTGGCCCGGGTCGTGATCCCAGCATCCTGGGATGGAGCCCCCCATTGATTGCAGATCAGGGAGCCTGCTTCTCCCTTTCCCGCTCCCCCTACTTGTGTTCCCTATCTCGCCATTTCTCTCTGTCAAATAAATAAATAAAATATTTAAATAAATAAAATCTTTTTAAAAATTAAAATAAAAAGTAATCCCAAAAAAAGAGATTAAGAAAACAATTCCATTCTCAATAGCATTACAATAAATACAATACTTAGGAATAAATTTAATCAAAGAGGTGAAGAACTTGTACACTGAAAACCAGAAATGATCACTATTAAACAAACAAACAAAAAGAACATGTAAACAAGTGAAAATACATTCCATGCTTTCGGAAGATTTGACAGGATTAATATGACACCACCACCCTGACTGATCTACAGACCCAATGCAATCCCTAACAAAAGCTGTGATTTTGCAGAAATAGAAAAATACCATCCTAAAATTCATATGGACTCCCAGACAGGGAACCCAAATAGCCAAAATAATCTTGAAAAAGAACAAAGTTGAAGGACTCCCTCCCTGATTCCTACACTTCCTCTAAAACTACAGTAAATGACAGGGGCGCCTGGGTGGCTCAGTGGGTTAAAGCCTCTGCCTTCGGCTCAGGTCCTGATCCCAGAGTCCTGGGATTGAGCCCCACATCTGGCTCTCTGCTCAGCAGGGAGCCTGCTTCCCTTCTTCTCTCTCTGCCTGCCTCTGCCTACCTGTGATCTCTGTCAAATAAATAAATAAAATCTTAAAAAAAAAAAACTACAGTAAATGACAGCATGGTGCTGGCATAAGGATATGCATGTAGATGAATAGAACAGAACCCAGAAAGAAACCCCTATATATATGGTCAAGTGACTTTAGAAAAAGGTGCAAAGACCATTTACGAACTGTTTCCCACCCACACACACCCCACCATTCATTATGTTGAAAGTCTAACCCAGTGTGCCTGTATTTGGAGATAGGGACTGTTAACAGGTGATAAAGGTTCAGTGAGATCATATAGGTGGGGCCTCATCTGATAGGGCTGGTGCCCTTGTGAAAGGGAAAGACGTCTGAGATCTCCTCTACCATGTGAGGACACTGTGAGAAGGCAACTGTATTTCTGCTAAGAAGAGAACCCTCACTAAGGCTGAATCAGCCTAACCCTTGATCTCGGACTTGGTTTCCAGAACTATGAGAGACAGATTTGTTCTGATATATTTGTTTTTTAAGCCACCCAGTCTGTATTTTTTTGGCAGCCTGGGCCAATACAGGCATACCTCCTTTTACTGTGCTTTGCTTTACTGTGTCTCCTACAAACTGAAGACGTCTGGTGACTCTATGTTGAGCAAGTCTATTGGCACTATTTTCCCGACAGCGCAGCACTTACTCACTTTGTGTCTGTCACATTTTGGTAATTCTCTCAATACTTCAAACTTTTTCATTATATTTGCTATAGGTGTGTGTGATCAGTGATTATGACTTGTTGAAAGCCTAGACGATGGGTAGCATTTTTTAGAAATAAAATGTTTAGGGGGCACGAGGGTGGCTCAGTCGGTTAATCAGCTGCCTCTGGCTCAGGTCATGATCCCAGGGATCAAGCCCCACTTCGGGCTCCCTGCTTCTGCCTCTGCCCCTCCTCCTGCTTGTGTGCTTTCTCTCTCTCAAATAAATAAAATCTTCGGGGTGCCTGGGTGGCGCAGTGGGTTAAAGCCTCTGCCTTCGGCTCAGGTCATGATCCCAGGGTTCTGGGATCCAGCCCCGCGTCGGGCTCTCTGCTCAGCAAAGAGTCTGCTTTCCTTCCTCTCTGTCTGCCTGCCTCTCTGCCTAGTTGTAATCTCTGTCTGTCAAATAAATAAATAAAATCTTTTTTAAAAAATTTAAAAATAAATAAATAAAATCTTCAAAAAAATGAAGTGTTTACATTAAGGTTTGTACAGTTTTCTTAGACATAATGCTACTGCACACTTAATACACTCTAGCATAAATGTAACTTCTATATGAACGGAGAATCCAGAAATTAATGACTTGCTTTACTGAGATACCTGCTTTATCACAGTGATCTGGAACTGAACACATAGTATCTCTGAGGTGTGCCTATTCAATGGAGAAAACAGTCTTTTCAAAAAATGTTGTAGGGAAAATTGGATGCAAAAGGAGTTAGACCCTCATACGATACACAAAAATTAGCTTAAAATGGATCAACGACCAAAACCTAAGACCTAAAGCTATAAAACTCGGGAAAAAACATAGGGACAAATCTTCCTAACCTTAGATTTAGCAATGATTTCTTGGTTATGATGCCCAAAGACAGGCAACAGAAGAAAAAATAAACTCAACCTCATAAAAATGAAAAAGTTTTGTGCATCAAAGGACATAAAGAAGAGAGTAGACAGAATTCACAGAATGAGAGTAAACATTCAAAAATCATATATCTGATAAGGGATTACTATGCAAAATATACAAGGAACTTCTATACCTCAACACTTAAAAGAAAAGAACCCAATTCAAAAATGGGCAAAGGAATTGAACAGACACTTCTCCAAAGAAGATATGCAAATGTCTATAAATGCCTGAAAAGATGCTCAACATCATTTAGTTATCAGGGAAAATGCAAACCAAAACCACCATGATATACCACTTTACATGCAATAGAACAGATATTATTTTTTTTTAAATGGAAAATAACAAGTGTTGGCAAGAATGTAGGGGAAATTAGAACCCTCATTCATTGCTGGTGGGAATGTAAAATGGTAGAGCTACTGTGGAAAAGTCTGCCCGTTCCTCAAAAAGTTAAATGTAGAGTTACCATGACCCAGCAATTTCACTCCCAGAATTAGACCCAGAAGTACTGAAAGGATCCAAGGGGTGCCTAGCTGGACCAGCTGGTTAAGCAACTCTTGAATTCAGCTCAGATCATGATCTTGGGGTCGTGAGATTGAGCCCCACATCAGGCTCTGCGCTCGATGTAGAGCCTGCTTAAGATTCTCTCTCCTCCTCCCTCTGCCCCAGCCCCGCAAGCACTGCTCATGCACTCTCTCCCTCGACCCCAAAAAAGGATCCAAAAAGATACTTGTACACCCACTCACAGCAGCAGTAAGAACAGCCAAATGGCAGAAACACCCAAGTGTCCATCAACAGATGAGTGGACAAACAAAACAAAAAACCATGGTGTCTACAAACAAGGTCATTTTTTTTCGGCCATAAAAAAGAATGACATTCTGATACAGGCTACAACATGGATGAACCTCAAGGACATTATGCAGTTACAGGAGTGAGCTATAAAGGGGAGATAATGTATTATTCCACTTATGAGAAATAGACAAATTCACAGAAAATTGAATAGAGATTGTCAGCGGCCGTGAGAAAAAAGGGAAAAGGAGAGTTGTTTAATGGGTACAGACTTTCTGTTGCAAATAAGACAGTGGTGATGGTTATACAACACTGTGAATGTATTTAACGCCACTGAACTACATACCTAAAAACGGTTAAAATAGTAAATTTTATGTTGTATATATTTTATAATAAAAATGGCAATTATCAACAGAAAAGTATGACTGTTAACCTTTTAAACTTATAATATGTAAAAATATGTGAATGTGTAGAATTCTTCCCAGTGTGAGGTCTCCAGGATTGAGGAAGTAGCGAGGATGAGAGCCTGTGTGCCCTCAACACCATGTGAAAGGAAGCATATACGAAACCACCAGTGAGATTCCCTACATGGGGGAGAACTACGTTTTCCTTACCTCTCTCAATCTCCAAAATGAACATGCACTGCTTTTGGTTTAAGAAAACTGTTTTGTTTTTTTTTTAATTAGAAATGCCCCTCGTCTGTAACAACACTGCGTGGGCAATAAATAAAGGGTTGGGTTGTACGGAGTCCGCGCACGGCGGAACTCATGGGCCCTCCTCTGCGGTCAGCGCGAGAAGTCCTCGCGGAGATGGATCCTCTGGTGCTGGCACATGTTGGAACTGTGCCGGAAGGCCTTCCCACACTTGCTGCACTTGTAGGGCTTCTCGCCCGTGTGGATCCTCCTGTGCTGGACGAGGTAAGTGCCCTGGCTAAAGGCCTTCTTGCAATCGCTGCATTTGTACGGCTTCTCTCCGTGGTGCGACCTTTGGTGGTGGATGAGTCTGGAACTGTTGTGGAAGGCCTTCCCACACTCGCTGCACTTGTACGGCTTCTCTCCTGTGTGGATCCTCTGGTGCTGGATAAGGTGTGTGCTCTGGCTGAACACTTTGCCACAGTCATTACATTCGTAGGGCTTCTCGCCGGTGTGGCTTCTCTGATGTTCGACAAGTTTGGTTTTTTGAATGAAGGCTTTCTCACATTCGTTGCATTTATAGGGTTTCTCCCCAGTGTGAATTCTTTGATGTTGGATAAGGTTAGAACTTTGAGTAAAACCTTTGCCACATTCTTTACATTCAAATGGCTTCTCCCCAGTGTGGGTCCGACGATGTCGGATGAGGATTGAGCCGTCACTGAAGGCTTTCCCACAGTCGTTACACTTATAGGGTTTCTCTCCAGTGTGGATTCTCTGGTGATAAATAAGGGAAGAATAGGCGCTGAAGTGTTTCCCGCAATCACTACACTTATAGGGCTTTTCCCCAGTGTGAATCCTCTGATGTTTCATGAGGTTGGGCCTCTGGTTGAATGTCTTCCCACACTCACCGCATCGGTAGGGTATCTCCCCAGAGTGCATCCTTCGGTGATTGATGAACTCGCAGCTCTGACTGAAAGCTTTCCCACACTCGTCACACTTGTAGGGCTTCTCTTCACTGTGAAGCCGCTGGTGTTTGACAAGGTTAGCACTGTACCTGAAGGCTTTCCCACAGTAACCACAATAATGCAATTTTTTCCCAAGGGGAATTTTCTGATCGTCTCTAACAACTAAATTTGCACTGAAGAATTCCCCAGAAGCATGGACTATGTTTGTCTTTTTTGACCTGTGTACACGTTTATGGTTATTGAGGTATGATCTCTGTTCAAAACTTTGTTCACATATATCGCATTTGTGAGGTCTCTGATCAGAGATAGGGCTTGACCGAAACCTGAGGCTTCCCTCAGACTCCTGGATGTTCTCCTCGATGGCCAGTGTGACTGGCCTCAGGCCTCTCTGCTCTACAAGCTTGTCCAGGCTCTCCTCTGGCTCCCAGACACATGCCTGGGTCTTTCCAGGATCAGGTCCCTGGGGAACAGCCTTCTGGAGTTGATCCAACTCTTCCCCATCAAGCATCTCCCCTGAAGACAACTCTTCGTATTTAGTCCTGGTCCCATGACCTGCAACAATGAACAAAACATCTTAGGACCCCCTGTTCGGACTTGAGAAGGTAAAGAACGAAGATGCTGCTGACTACCTGTACAGTACCAATTCCGTCACCTCCAAAGTCACACCTTGCAGATGACAGCCTGTAGCTCAGAGGCTGACAGACTCTGCCCAAGGCTGCAATCCTGCAGCGGTCCAAGTACTTCGACCCAGAGCTGACCAAGTCTGTCTGCCTTCTGCTTAAGTGGGACTGTAGGATACTGGTCCTCACTAGAAAAGGACAGAAGATGGAAGCTTAGCACCACCACGGAGACCAGAGGGGCCCTGAAAGTCATGGAGGACGTGTGACAGACAAAGTAGTGAGCCTGAAGCCACTAACAACAGCTAATCCACCCAGAGTCCATGGAAGGAAAACCAGCTGTTTCCTCAGAACAGCAGAGGAGCAACGTTGTGCCAACCGTGGACAAGGGACACACCAAGACCCTCAGCTCTCCCTAGCAGGCTGAACCCATTCTTTGGGCTTTTGTCAGAGGCCTGAGAGGCAACCCAGTTAATCACCAGCCCCTTAAACTCAAGATGCCATACAGAACGCTTCCTGATACCCTCAAGCCTCCATTTCTTACTTCCTGACTAGACATTCACACATCAACCCCACCTGCGGAAATGTACCACCAGAAGTGCATTCTCTGGGAGGAAGAAAACATGTACAACTATCCCAAAATGGGGACAACCAGATACTAACAAGAATGGAAAATAACTGTGGTACATTCATATGATGGAACACTGTATAGCGATGAACTAGAACATACTCTGTACAACATGGGAGCCCTCACAACTTCAGACGCCCCGAATGAGACCAGACACAGAGCTAAGGGGCAGAGTGGCCTCCCGATGTCAGAGAGAAGGACCCTGTGAGGAGCAATGGGAAATGACAGAGGGAGGTCCAGTGGGCTCCCAGGCAAATAGAAGTGTTCTAGATTTTGATTTGGAAGATGGTTTTCACAAAAATTCACCGAGTTATAAACAGGATTTATCCTGGTTCTCTAAGAATTGATATCTGATTAAACAAATTTACAAAAGAGAAATTAGAGTTCTCGAGCCAGTGGTTGCTTCCTAGGACATCATCAAGACATGCAAAATAAAGCTTATCAGAGTCGTCCACAGCAATGACACCAGAGCACCCTTCCCACTGGCACTTCTAGCCAAAGTAGCGACTGAGACTCGTGTATAAACATGGACACTCACTGAGTGAAAAAGGAGACGACAGCAGTACACACAGGGTCGCTGCACTCCTGTCAAGAAGCGACCTTCGTCTACGGGTGTGGAACAGAGAGCACCAGGGAGGGGACAGCGGGCACACCACAGAACACGCTGGCATGTGCGAGAGGAGACAGTCTCTCTTCCTTGTGACAGTTATAATGGCCAAGCGGATAATTTAGAATGAAGCAATGGTCTGCATCACTGTGGTCCCATGTGAACCTCCTCACAGGGCATGAGCTCTGAAGGGCAGGGCTCCATGGGGTCCCTCTTCTCCTCTAACCAGCAAGGCCCCCTCTCACCTTCCCAGAAGACTCAACTCAAGAATCTCCACACTGAGGCACCCAGGCTGACAGAGGGGACCTGGACTTCAGCACACGCCATTCCCAGGGTTGCCACGCTGCCCTGATGCACCTTGTTCTAAATACCTAAGTCACTCAGCACATACTCTGGAGCCTTGTATGGAACCTTGAATGCTTGTTCAGCAACTGCTGGGGAAGTGGCCCCCCTCACGCACCTGAGACACTGACTCTCAGTCGCTCTTTCTCCTCAGCGCCCTGTGCATCCAGGACCCATGGCTCATCCCCTCGTTCCAACTGTGTGATCACCCCAGGCTTGGGACCTGCAGGTCCAGCTCCTGGAAAGAAAATGGGGCCTAGAGTTGGTGCCGAGGATGCAGGGCTGTACTGAGTGTGATCTCATCTACAACTGGGCCGGCAAGGAGAAGCACAGGCAAAGTGGGGTGACGGGAAGTCTGGACACTCTGGAGGGTTGGGGATGGTCATGAAGATGAGATCTGAGAGCTGAGCACAGGGAACAAGAGCCCAGGGACTCTCTCCACCTGGAGATATGCAATCCCTCTATGGAGGAGTCTATCTTGGGCCTGGGGCAGGGAGGCAAGTCTTATCTGGGAGCTCAGAGGAGAGAAGCCCTGACCCAGCCCCACTTGGCCTCTCATCTGCACAAACCAGGTCTGCCTAGGACCAGAGGATGAAGTCCCCAGCCCAGCCCCTGCTGAATCATCAGTGCCCAGGGCTGTTCCCTGACCAGCAGCCTAGTGAGGGGACTTACCCAGGGAGACCAGATTCCTGTAGGTCTCCAGCATCACGTCCCTATAGAGGTCCCTCTGAGCAGGGCCCAGACGGCCCCACTCCTCCCGGGAGAATAGCACGGCCACGTCCTCAAAGGTCACCTCAGCCTGGAATGACAGGGGCTGCTGCAGGCCCAGGTGTAGGCCCAGGCTGGAACAGCAGAAGCATGCCAGGAATAGCAGCACAGGGGTGACTACAGGCATGATCCCCTAGTACCGGCCAGGGGAGTGACCTGAGTCCCTGGTCACTAAGCCAGTAACTCCGAAGGCTGGCGGAGGGGGTCCCAGGGTCACCCATCCTCTGCTCAATACCCGAGACCAAGATGCCTGACAGTGTCTGGGAAGACAGAGCAGGCAGGGAAGCCCTCTGTGGAGATTTCAGGGAAATCGGACGCTCACCTGGGGCAGGGCAGACAGGTGCAAAGCCGCCATCACCTGGTACCCTGGGCTTCCCAGTGTGAGTCACACTGGTGCTGAAGGAAGAGAGAGGAACACATGGCGGCCCAGCCTGCCCCTCCTGTGGGCAGCTTCAGGGCCACACTCAGC
>PISX010028955.1:0-20776 GCA_004024625.1 Mellivora capensis | reverse complement strand
TATTGATTAGGTCCCTAGCCTTTGGTACTGTCTCTTGTTCTTTTTTTTTGTGGTGAGTTTTTCCGCCTTGTCATTTTTTCCAGATAAGATTATATGAAGGAGCAAATAAAATACTAAAAGGGTGGCAAAGACCCTAGGAAAATGCCCTTTAAAGAAAAAATTGAATTAACTGCAAGACTAAAGAATCATGGGGAGAAAGACATGAATTCCGTGCTTTGCTTTCTCCTCCTCTGGAGTTCCGCTGCTCTCCTTGTTTAGTGAACTTGGTCTTGGCTGAATTTCTTTTGATCTTCTTGGGGAGGGGCCTGTTGTAGTGATTCTCAAGCGTCTTTGCCCGAGGCAGAGCTGCACCGCCCTTACCAGGGGCCAGGCTAAGTAATCCGCTCGGGTTCGCTTTCGGGAGCTTTTGTTCCCTGAGCGCTTTCCGTAGAGTCCGGAGGACGGGAATGAAAATGGCGGCCTCCTAGTCTCCGGCCCAGAAGAGCTGAGATTCGGGGCTCCACTCCTCAGAGAAAATCCCCAATCACTCCTGTCTCCCTCGCCTCTGGCTGTGCTCCGAGTTCACCCAGCCTGCGGCCGGTTCAAGGTGACCCCGAGCTGAGAGCTCACTCCTCGGCTCTGTCTTTGTAGCCGGCTTCCCGCTCCGATACCTGCTAGCTCTGCAACACTCAGACACCCTTCTGTGACCCTGCGGGACCTGGGGCCACGCTGACCCCGTGTGGGCTTCACCCCGGTTTAGCCTCTGGAGCGATGTCCCTCCGTGGAGCAGACTTTTAAAAGTCCCGATTTATTGCTCCGTTGCTCCGCCGCTTGCCGGGAGCCGGCCCCTCCCCCTCGGTCTATCCTCCCATCTCTTTTGATTCACTTCTCCGCCAGTCCTACCTTCCAGAAAGTGGCCGATTTCCTGTTTCCAGAATTGCTGTTCTTCCTCTCTTCGATCTCCCATTGGATTTGTAGGTGTTCGCAATGGTTTGATGAGCTATCTAGCTGATCTCCTGCCACCTGATGTCGTCTCAGCTGCTACTTCTCCTCCATCTTCGAACTTTGAGCCAAGCCTCTTACTATATTGATTTTATTACAATAGCTATGTAGTATAGTTTGAAATCAAGGAGTGTGAGATCTCCAGGTTTGTTCTTTCTCAGGATTGCTTCTCTTTGGGATCTTATATGACTCCATACAAATTTTAAGATTCTTTCTTCCAGTCCTGTGTAAAATACTATTGGGATTTGTGTAGGTATTGCATTAAATTCGTAGATGGATAGTATGGACATTTTAACAGTATCAAATTTTATAATCCATGAGCGTGGAATATCTTTTTTTGTTTGTGTCTTAAACTTCTTTCATTGGTGTCATAACCACTCTCTTCTGGCCTACAAAGTTTCTGTGAAAAATCTGCTGATAGCTTCATGAGGTTTCCCTTATATGTAACAAATTATTTTTTCTCTTACTGTTTTTAAGATTCTCTCTTTATCTTTGACTTTCACCATTTTACTTATAATGTATCTTGGTGTGGATCTCTGTAGGTTCATGTTATTTGGAACTCTTTGGGCTTCCTGGACCTGGATCTGTTTCCTTCCTCAGATCAGGAAAATTTTCTGCCATTGTTTTTCAACTGTTTTCTGGCCCTTTATCTTCTTGTGCAATCCCTATAATGTGAATACTATTTGTTGATGTTGTTATTACAAAGGTAGGATTGTGCAATAAGGAAATTTTCAACAGGGAATTATTAATGGGTTAAGGACTTGGCACTAAAGAGCAGGTTTCAACTATATTTAAATACAAAGAAGAGAATAAAAAATATTAACAACTGCCTATCCTCCCTACCCTACCTTAGTTTCCTTCATTGTCTGCTGAATTATTTATGGGTTCCACAATAGGCTCTGCTTTGGGTTAAACCATCCATGCTTCTCCCAACACTTAAGCCAGAGGCAATTGTAGGGTTCTTCTTATGGACTGCCCTCTCAGGAATCATTGTCTTATGCTTCTTTGTGTCTAATGTCTGAAAATTGTTTTCATTCTTCTTTTTTTCTTCTTATTTATTTTTTAAAGAGAGAGAACAAGCACAAGTAGAGATAGGGAGGGGCACAGAGAGAGGAAGAGAGAGAGTATTAAGCAAGCCCCAAACCCAGTGTGGAGAATAACACTGGAATTGATACCACAACCCTAAGACCATGACCTGAGCCAAAATAAAACGTCAGACACTTAACCAACTGAGCCACCCAGGCACTCCTGAAAATTGTTTTCATGTATTTTGCCTAGTTTTATAGTTGTTTGGGACACAAAGAAAAATCGAGTCCCTATTACTTCATCATGAGTGGAAGCAAAAGTTCTACTTACTTTTCATCTTAAAAAAATAAACCAAAAAAAGAGAAAATGTACATTTTATTTTATATTCATATTGAAGCCAGCAGCTTCATCTGGTTCTTATATTAAATGTTGTTTCAGGAGTTAACTTGAAATAAAAGCTTAAGTTTCTTAATACAGGGAGGTTGGTAGTGAAATCATTTCCTTTTCAGAGTATGGAAATTAACATAACATTTCTAATTAAGCATATATTGAGTTCTATTATGTAGTTTTAACTAAGTGAATAATCAAGTGTTTTAAGTGTTCTAAAAAATTCACCAAGACAAACATATTTTGAAGATAATTTAAAAACCAGAGAGTCATAAGAAAATTGTTTAGTTGTCATGTCTACTCTAAGAATAGATTCTTCATCAACTACATTATGAGGCAAAAACTTTGAAGACCTAATTGAATATGAGAAGTTATTAAAAACTACAAATTATTTAGCATTCTGAAATAGAGAATTCTATTTATTACTGTGAAAAATAAATAAATTGCATTGTGAATGGATTCTATGCTTGAGATATTAGCTAATAATACAGTGAAAACTGTATGGTTAACAAGACAATTAGAGTACAACAAAAAGACTAATAAAACAGAACAAAAGTGCAGAAGCAGACCATACATAGAAGGTCATTTGATTTGGGACATAGGTTACATTGAAGTGCTGTTGGGAAGGGAATGTCTTTTTAATAAGTGATGTTAAGTTAATTAAATATCTGTGTGGAAAAGACCAAACTAAATCTCTATTACACAAAACATAAAAATCAGTTCAAGCTGTCTTGCAGATCTAATGTTTAAGTGAAATAATAAAGCTTTAGAGGAAAACATAAGAGAATACCCTCAAGACCTTGATGTAGGCAAAGATTCTTCCAAGGGGATAAAGCTAAAGAGAGCTGAGAAAAAGAAAAGTCAACTACTATCCTGAAAGAAGATATTTGCTATATATACTTGGCAAAGACTCATAAAACTATAGGAAAATCTCCTCTAAATCAAAAAGACAAAATATCAACCAATAAATAAAATAGACAAAAACCTCAAATAGCATTTCACAGATGAGGATATCCAAAAGACAATGCACATATAAAATGTCATTCAAATCCATTAGTCATCAGAGAAAGGCAAATTAAAGTCACACATTTAACAGAATGGCTAAAACGGTAAAGGCAGAAAATACCAAATTAATAAGAATGAGAAGCACCTGAAAACTAATGTCCTAACAGTATAAATTGGTAAAAATACTTTGAAAGATTGCGTATCATTACTTACTAGACCTGAATATTTGCATTCTCTGTTATCTATAAATTCCATTCTTTCATATTTATCTAAAAAATATTAACAATAAAGTATACTTTTATTGAGTGGGAACAAACTAAAACACATATACGATAATGTTCATAGCAACATTATTTATATTAACTCAGTATGAAAAACAACCTAAAACTCAATTTATAGTAAAATGGACAAATAAATTTTTACTCATATGATAGAATACTATACGATATATCAATTAGAACAAATGAACTACAGTATTCTGCCTCAATAATTCACAAATATGATAATGTATGAGAAAATCTAAGCATAAAGAAAAATGTATGATTACGTTTATAAAATATTCAAAAACAAGCAAAACTAATATATAATATTAGAAGTCAGGATTATGGAAATTTATTTTCCCCTAATATTTGCTAAATTCATTATACAAAAAAATACATGTACCTTTGATACACAATTTATAAACAGATCCAAATAATCTTATCACTAAATGCTGCAGCTAGTTTTTGATTAAAGACTCAAATTAGTCATAAAAACCTTATTTAACAGAAATTTAAGGATAATTTTAATTATGCCATGAATATATAATCTATAAGCCTCAGTAAGAGGGCCAATAAATACATCTACAGTAAAAATACATAAAATTAAATTCTTAACTTTGGATTCTATTCATTCTTTTGAAAGCATTTGATTCATTTTATATTTCTTTGTTATCTTCAAGCTAAGCTTTGAGAACTTTTTGAAATACCTCTAATGATAATGATAAAACAGTAACTGTAGACAACTTAACTATTTCAAAAGTACATAAAGTAGAGGAGCCTCTGGGTGGCTCAGTAGGTTAAGAGTCTGCCTTCAGCTCAGGTCATGATCTCAGGGTACTGGGATTGAGCCCAATAGGGAATCCCTGCTCAGTGGGGAGTCTGCTTCTCCCTCTGCCTCACCCCCTTGCTCATGCTCTCTCTCTCTCTCTCAAATAGATAAAATATTTTTTTAAGTACATAGAGACTTGTCTCTTATCCAACTTATTAGATCATTCTAGATAAGACAGTGAAAGACCCAAATCAAAGTCAATGTAAATTTGAAAGGCCTCAGAATGAACCTGTGCATACATAGAATATGCAGAGTGCATATTTGCATCAGCTATTTAGTGAATTCAAGTATATATGGGCTTTTGTTCTATTTTTTATGAAGTTATGGAAATAATGTACATGAAGACAGTATTTCAAGCACTTACTGAGACTCCATTTTCTTTTTTTTTTAGTGTATTCAATTATGGCAGTCTGTATAATCATCAGGGCTATATATTCTTAGGAAGAAAAGCATAGGTTGGAAATTAAAGGCTACTGATGTTATCGAACTGGTGTTTAAGATAACAAAGGGAATCTTAACATGGGTGAAGAGATAGAGGCCCTTCATGGGTACAACCAAGAAAAGGTCACCATCAAGCAGAGGTATCTGAGCTGAAGTCAAAAAAATGAGCTCTGTTAGAATGTGAGCTTGAAACAAAATGTTTTAAGAGAAATATATAATTTTTTAAATGTCACAAATGTATTCATTAGAATAGAAATGTGTAGGAAACAAAACTTACATTCTAGATATCCCCAAATTGAAATACTTAGTTGTTTGCAAAGAAAGAATGAGAAAGCGAAAAGGCAAAAGTGGTTGGCATTTTCTGGCATGGATTTCAAAAATAAAAATCTGACCCTTAACACATGCGGTTTATAGCCTACACTCAGTCAGGTCACATGCAAACTGGGAGGGAACAAGAAAGGGACCAGACACCACTGATATCCCCGACGTTTCTGGAGAAGGTCTAGTTGCAAACGACAAGTTGGGTACTCTGGGTGCTCTGATTTCTTGAGCAAATAGCCTGCTGATAGATCTATTTTAAGACACAGAATGTAGTATAGCCTGTCGTTACCATTTACTCTGGACTGTGCATGAGCACAGGGGAAGGATCAAAGATCTGGAAGGTATAGCTGACAGTCCATTGTGTCCCAGAAGAAATGCCTCCCTAGCCCAGCAAGTGAAGAACCTGTGGACATGGCCCAGTTAGAAGTGCAAGGAAGGTTGGAAACAGTGGGAGAGGACGGCACAATAGGCGCTGTCTGGTGAGGAAAGGTTGGTTTTGGTAAATGGTTTGAGGTCATTCTTATTCACTTGTTAGTTTCAGCTTTACTGCAGGCAGAGGGCTGAAATGTGCACATTTACTTTATTTTAGTTGTCTTCCCTTCCTGCCTCCAAGAAAAAAACCTGATACAAAGACTAAGGTGTAGGTCGTTTGGTTTTTATTATTGTTTTTTGTTCTTAACTAATCCAAGGGTGAGACCCAGAAAGGGGAAAAGGGAAGGAGGGGGAAAAAAAAACAAAAAACAAAAACAAAAACAGTACAAGGATATTTTATTAAGTTGGCCAGTGTTATAGGTGACTTGTGCTCAAGGCCAGATGGAAAGAAACTTAATTAAATGTGTCTCAGAGTGGTCTTTTTGGAGGAAAGGAATAAGAGCATTTATCCCCTATTTCTGTGCCCCATTGGTCAGGGATAACACTACTTTTTTAAACAGTGACCCTCCAAAGTTCCAGGTAACCCTTTTAAGAGTCACAACGTCAGAGGCATCAGTGTGGTTCAGTCGGTTAAGTATCCGACTCTAATTAGGGTTAGGGTTGTGATCTCTGGGGTGTGCATTGGAGACTCTGGGGCTCTGCCCTGAGCACAGAATCTGCTTGAGACTCTCTCACCCTCTGCCCCTCCCTGTGTGTGTGTGTGTGTGTGTGTGTGTGTCCTTCTCAAATAAATAAAGGAAACTTTAAAAAAATAAATAAAAGAATGACATCATCAACAACACCTTAGAGTAGGGAATAAGACATACAAGAGGGCTTTGGGTAAATCTAGGTGTTGCCCAGATTTAAAGTAAAGCCCACACACCCTGAGCTAGATGCTCCAGTAACAGCCAGAGCAAAAGTTGGGGCCCAGACTGTGCAATGATGCACGTATCTATTGGAAGTTTCAATTATTGTACAATGAAGCATTACTTTCAATAGTACACATCTCTAGTTCAGAGAAGCCTAATAGAATATTGTTTGAGCTTAATATTATTTTGTCAATGGGCTCATTAGGGTGGTGGAAGCAATGGAAGAGAAATAAGCCCTATTTCCACCTCATAGTTTTCCAAAATTATGCTTTGCTATTTTTGAGAATAATTTTCCAGACCAATTTCAGTGTCCCAACTGGGAATTAGAATGAGAGTAAATCTTGAATAAATCACATGGTGACACACATCTGTTTTACTTTAAATTTAGACAACGTAATGCCCATACAAATGTCTAGAAATTATAATAAATTTCAAAACAGAAATTAGACCAAATATAATTTCAAAAGCCCAAGATTTAGTTGATCAAAATGCATTTTCAAATTTTAACAGGGATATAAGGAATGTGCAGTGAACCAAAGAATTGGATTGAAGAAATGATTAGTCTTAGAGCAACGTCCATGACTGACAAATCTAAATTTGAAATGACATTCTTACTTAAATTGAATGTTATCCTAGGAAAATGATGGTTTGCTTTCTGGTGGATCAATGATGCTGAATGGTATACGTTTATTTATAAAAATGGACACGTGCTAGAGATATTAGCTCATTATAAGAGATGTGATGCACTGCCTTCAATTCAGCAAAGCTAATAATGCTATGACTTTGAGGATAAAATGGAGGTTAGAATTTCCTTTCTCTGGACTGGTACAATGTATTTCAAGAATTTTAATATTGTACCATTACATTTATTATTTTTTACAAAGACTTTATTTATTTGAGGGAGACAGCATGAGCGGAGGGGAGGGAAGACAGAGAGGGATAGGAAGAAGTAGACTCCGTTGAGTTCGACGTGGGGATCCAACCCAGGACCCTGAGATCATGACCTCAGCCGAAGGCAAAGGCTTAACCAACAGAGCCACCCAGAGACCCCTGTATCATTATATTTAAAAATCACATACTCCAACTAAAAAGATAAAAAATAATATTAAAAACAAGCTTGAACAATTTCCCCCAAAAGTCTTGAAAACTGAAAGAGGCAATCTATTTATCATTTCTTTCTAGGAAATTGTAAGGATGCAAATGCTAGAAATAAAAAACGTAAAAGATGCTTCATTTATATAAAGTTCAAGTTGTTGTAAAATTAATCTATGCTTTGGGCTCCTGGGTGGCTCAGTGGGTTAAAGCCTCTGCCTTCGGCTCAGGTCATGATTCCAGGGTCCTGGGATCGAGCCCCGCATTGGGCTCTCTGCTCAGCAGGGAGCCTGCTTCTCTTCCTCTCTCTCGGCCTGCCTCTCTGCCTACTTGTGATCTCTGGCTGTCAAATAAATAAATAAAATCTTAAAAAAAACCATTAATCTATGCTTGCTGAAGTCAGAAATTTTGGTGGGGGAGGGGTATACTGATTGGAAAGAGGGAAGAGGCAGCCAAAAATCTTTCTTATCCTAATCTAAGTGATAGGTTAGGAAGTGTACACATGCAACAATTCACTGAGTCATATGCTTAAGATTACTGCATTTTAAGTATGTTATATTTAAAGAATAATAATAAATGAGGTAAGACCTGTGCTATTCTTGCAGGCAATGTTACAATCTAACCATGTTTATCATACAAATTACATGAAATATTTATTAAATTTAACAATTTAGAAAAAGAGTATAAAAGCAAACGGCAATCATGAGAGAAAATAATAAAGATAAAAGCACATGTCCACATATCAAAATAAGGCAGGATTTTGTCTTTGAAAAGCAGGCGTGGTGCATTTTGCCATCCAAAAGCTTTTCTTCCTTTTCTTGGCAACATTTTATTTTGTATTTTCTCTCATTCTATGAAATGTTGATGCAACTTTTTTTACCAAATTCCATTATCATTTTCTAACCAGCTACCCAGTACTTCTGTTCTGTTTCTAATGGCTTAAAATAAGTTCTCTAGTGATTTTCCTTTCAAGAAGTACAGCCTAAATCTTCTCCCCTTGAGTGTGGACTGCACCTAGAGACTCACTTTCAGTGTATAGGATAGAGCAAAAGTGCTAGTGTGGATTCAGGTACTAGGTCATAAAATGCGCTGTGACCTTATGCTCACTCTTCATGCAACACTAGATCTAGAGGAACTCAGTGGTCATGTCATAAAGATACTCATCTGTGAAACTGGGAGTTCCAGGCAACCATCCTCAATAGAGATGAATCTAAAAATAGTCAACATTTGCCGCACATGGATGTCACTCTTCGCCTTGGCATTAAAACTGCTGGCACTCATGACTGTCCTCATCAAACTCAATCCCACCTTTCCTACCAAGAAGACACAGACCTTCACTACCTATCCTGGCAACCAGCCTGGTGTGCTCACTCAGGTTTATGGAAGTGAGCATGCCATGATCAAGGACAATAACCTGTCTGGCAAATTTGAACACACACACCTCAAATGGCGGTCACTTTCAGTATTGAAGACAGTGACATTCTTGATGTCTCTACTTTCCAAGAATTGCCTTGCATCCTGCGCATTCAAGATGAAAGCAACTATTAAAGATCTACTTTGAGGACAAACAAATTCTTGAAAAGTTTAATGAAATCATCAAATAGCTTGGTAAAAATCAGACTACAGAGAAGAAAGAATATGAACATCAGCAGAAAGACTGCAGCCCCATCACTATCAACCTACCCCAGAGTGTAGGAGGCATGTCCGGAGGAAGGCTTGGGTTTCCCTGGTGGTGGAGCTCCTCCAGATGATGGTGTCTCCCTTGGGCCCTTCATGGAAGAGATTGATTCAGCCAACATAAGCATAGGTTCACCATTGCTTCACGCAAAATATTGAAGGACCCAAATGTGTAGCAAATCCCACAGTAATTTTAAGGTTGAACTGCTATAATAAATAACTGGACATTCTTGATCCCTGAATATGGAATATGTACACAGGGAAAGGAAATATTGCAAATTATAACTACTGTAACATCCATGGGAAATTCAATGTCTTAAATAAAACTGTATTTAAAATTGGCAAAAATAAACCGACCAATGAAGAACAAGCCATGTGGGTGAGCTTGGAGGCAGATCCTGACTTGCCTTGCAACATCTTGCCTGCAACCCAGTTTTCTGACCCATAGAAATTGTAAGATAAGAGACATTGATTTTGTTTTGTTTTGTATTTAGGATTTTATTTATTTATTTGAGAGAGAGCATGAGCAGGGGAGAGAGAGGGAGAAGCATCTCCCTGCTGAGCAGGGAGCCTGATACAGGGCTTGATCTCAAGACCCTGGAATCATCACCTGAGCCAAAGGCAGACACTTGGCCAACTGAGCCACCCAGATGCCCCTAAACATTGGTTTTAAGTCAAAGAGTTTGGAAGTAATTTGTTATAGAGCATACAATCTAAGTCTATATCCATAAGACTCTCTTTTTCCATAATTTGAATATTGAGTGACATAGGATGAAAAAAAGGGGAGCTCACGCACAATCAGGAAAGGAACCTGTAAGAAATGCCCATTGATTTCTCTTATCCACACTACAGTCCTGATCTCTATCCTTCTGGAAGTCTTACCTAACTTTTCGTTTGAGCAACTCCCTATTTTTCCAAAGAATTCTTTTGTACTTCATGTTATCCAGAAGGTATTTCTGGCATATTTAGAACAATATCCAGAACTACCAAAGGTTGCTAACTTGGCTTTAAAATATATATTAACATTTTTTCCAAGCAAAAGAGGGAGAAATCGAATAATATCAGAAATGAGAATTTATAACAATAAAAAAAGAAATTTTATAAACTATAAATAAACATAAAGCTCATGCTAAGATATTTGGATAAATTGAATGGGTGCATATCTGGAACAAATAAATCAGTCAAAGGGTTCAGAAAGAATGAAACACCTAAATGCACAAATAATTGGCCTATAAGGTCAGAAAATTTTATTGCTAAGTTATTTTAAGTTTAATATTTTTCTAAAAATTCTGGCTGATTCCATAAACTGCAAAGATACAATTGGAAAATGGGAGAAAAAAATGCTTAACTTATTGTATAATTATCTAAAAATACCAAGAGAATATTAAAGCCTCAAGAATTTAAATAGAAGATATTCACAAGCACACAATACAGACCGCAAACACATCCATGTGTGAATGCTTGCGTTTTATTCAATATCTCCTGTAATGAAGCAGAAAACAGGAGATACTATATCAAAGCAAAACCTTACATTCAAATTTTAAAATATCATGTTAGATAAAGCCAAAAGAAGAATACACAGAACCTCTTAAGATAGCACTTCAAACTTTACAAAGTTATAAAAGAGCATGTAGACAAAAGGAAAAGCACTCATTATTTTACAATTAAAAATATGCTGCATTATGAAGGTAAGACCCAGCAAGTCAGGGACCATATCTGCCTTACTCACTTGCTATTTAACTAGGTTTAGCATTATGCTCAGTAGGTACTGGAGTTGGTATTCAATAAATAATTATTGAATGATGGGGCACTGGGTGCTCAGTCAGTTAAGGTCTGAGTCTTGGTTTCAGTTCAGGTCATGATCTCGGGGTTGTGAGATCAAGCCCTATGTCAGGCTCTGTGCTTAGCAGGGAATCTGCTTGAGATTCCTCTCTCTCCCTCTCCCCTACCCACACCCCACTCATGCTCTCACTCTCTCTCTCTCATTCCCTCTTCCTCTCAAATACATAAATAAATCTTTAAAAAAATAAAAATAAAAACCACATAATAATCTCAAAAAACCTGAAATTGCTTTGATAAATTGTATATGAGAGGAAAATCTTTATAGAATAACCACAGTATGACACTCTTAAAATTAACTTTTTAGTTTTGAATATGTTTGAGAAAGCTGCGCAAACTGAGAAGGAAAGAAAGTGGCCATCTATTACAGCCTTCTAAACTGCATCTTCTCGCATCAGTTACCCTCATCTCTTGCTCTGTGGCAACCCAGTTGTTCTATCTTTGCGGCAGCTACAAGAGGGAGTTACTTGCTTCTTGATCCAAGGTCCCAAATTGGCTGTTGAAGGCTTGGATCCCAATTGTTTATCCAGTCATGCAGTAACCTGCCCTTAGTACCTTCCTGTTCCCCGCATTACTGATCATGGGCATCATTTATGCTGCATCTACTGTTTGTAGGAATAGTTTGTTGAATGTCTTTTGGGCTCTGAATTCTGTTTTCTCATGTTCAGGAGAATCTCTTAGATTTTTATCTTTTTCAAGTTCCTAAATGCTTTTTAAGAATGGTTCTGTATTTATCTTCCTCTGTTTTAGGTTACTTGTATAGATTTGGCACAGGAAGAGGAGACTTCCACATATGATTAGTCTGCTTTCTTAACTGGAGCTATTATCTATGTTTCTTAAAAGAGACACACCTACAAGGGCACCTGGGTGGTTCAGTCAGTTAGGTGTTTGACTTCAGCTCAGGTCATGATCTCAGGGTCCTGGGATTGAGCCCTCATGGGGCTCCCCGCTCAGCAGGGAGCCTACTTCTCTCCCTCTCCCCCTTTGCCCCCCCCCCCAGCTCGTGTGCGCTCTCTCTCTCTCTCTCTCTCTCAAATAAATAAAATCTTGAAAGAGAAGAAAGAAAGAAAGAGAAATTAATAAAATACTGGATGATTTAAACAGCAAGCATTTATCCTGATAGTTCCAGAGACTGGAAGTCTGAGATCAGGCATCAGCATGGTGGGTTCTTGGTAAAAGCCTATTTTTGGCTTGCAGATGGCTCCCTTCTGATTGTATCCTCACATGACAGAGAGCTGTGGTGTCCCTTCCTCTTTCAAGGGCACTTATCCCATCATGACAATGAAGCCAAACTCTTTTCTTTCTGTCACTTTCAAACCCCCAGATTTAGGGCAGAGTAGGGAGCAGGATGCATTCTTCTAATTGCATTTTTAAATAATATTTGAGTTTCTAAAACCTGCAATAAAAAGTAAATAAATTTTATATAGGTGATGTGCATGAACTTCCTACTTTGACTATTTACACAAAAAGGAAATTAATTCTATAAAGGAGTGGGCACAGTGTGTAAGAAATCTTCAGAAGGAAGGAATTCATGGAAAAGCATGAATACCCGGGCAAAAATCAGAGCTTGGCAATTCTATGACATAAACGGAGTCTAGGGGCAAAGCAATCTTAGAAGTTAGGGAATTAAAACCTGACTTTTGTCTTTTAATCTATGTGCACACATCTGCAAAATGTTGAGTAAATGCTGTAGTGGTACCATGGGGACCGTCAATATTGATATTGCTTATGGATAAAAGGAAATCACAAGGAAAAACAGACTAAGCAAACCAACTTCACTGTGTCAAAGAATTCCGATTATAAACATTTTCGAGAACTACCCCATGAGATTATCTACTCATCATGCCTTTCCTGAAGTGTATCATTGCATCTGCATCATTTTTTCATTATAAATTGACTGATTTTTTAAAATGATGTATTTGTACTTACTCTCTTGATCATGCTCTTTCAGATCACAACTTCTAAAATGATGCCATCCTGCTGGCAGGGTTCCATCAAACAGAACAATGCATGCAATTAGAGTTTGCTTTCTGTAATTCTGTCTGATACTTTAGAAGGAAATTGTCTACAAATCACATTTTTGTTCATGTAGATTGTTATTAGGTCTTAATTGCTATTATGTGTTATGTTTACACAATATGAACAGACTGGCAGTTTGATAAAACATCATTTCACTGTCATGAAAACATCACTTTAAATATAAGCAGTCCTCACTTTGAATGGTTGTGTGGGACAGTGAAAATGATCATACCAGTTGAAAATGTGATAAGCAAGTTTAGTCAGTGAGAAAAACTATGAATAGCCCCACTAACTTTAACTTTTGTCCAAACATTAAGAACTCTCTTACCATAAGCTATAAATGTATAGGAAATTTTTAAAAATAAGAGTAAAAATGTTACTTCCTTAATACACTGTAATTTTTAAAATTGAAGCATTGAAGATTTAAGTCTTTTATTCCTTTATAAGAAGAAAATATATCAGGAGAAGGATCAGTAACACTTGCCTTTGGGTGATTATATGACATTATATAGAGGAAGCATTTTTTTTAATCTTGGCAATTTTTTATATTATTTTCTAAGATGGAATATCTATAACATTTTATCTCTTGCTCTTAAGTCATGAAATATCTCTGAGAGTTCCTTTAATGTGAATTTTTAGCCAGTATCAGTTCATCTAGAACATCTTGATTATTTTTGTCACAACCATTTCTGTAATTTTTGTTAGTTAGTTGGCCTTCACCTTGTTCCTTTAGCTGCAAGCTAGAGTCTCTTGAATAGGAGCTGGTTCCACTCTCCCCAGTCAGCTGTCTCTCTTAAACTCTGTTCACACTTGATCTGAATTTGACTTCTAGCACAAATACTTTACATTTTCTTGTTCCTTCTTTCGTCTTCCTTGGCCAGTTTCCTCTTTTGAGATCCATTTCTGTAACATGTCATGTGGGTTTATCACTAGGAAACAAAAAGTCACCCCAACCACATGTTCTGCTGTCTGTGCATAAACCTAATGCCAGCACGCATGGACAGACAAAGTCATTGCAGAAAATGCACATGTTAGTTGATGTATGTGGATCAAGGAGCTAGCACAGAGGGGTGCTTTACAAAATCACTCCTGGTGAAAACACTATGGAAACTGAAAACTGACCCATGTGGCTGAGGGAGTAACATGTTTATTTAAACTGTGATCATAAAGAACAAAACTCAACTGGGTAAATGTCAAAGGTCTTAGCAGCTTTATTCAGTGGGTCATAAATTAGGCAGCATCCAGAGAATGGATGGGAGCTCTTGCAAGGCAAGAGCTTTTTTGAGACCAAAGTGAGCAAGAACAATACTGGGTGTTTGCTGATTTGTAGAAACAGGGTTACTTTCCTCATAGAAGGCAAAGGGAAGTCTTGGAGCCAGTTTAGTAACTTGTGGTAGAAGAGGCAAGCACTGATTTATTGACATAGTCCCTCCTGTTCCAGGAGATCTGAGCATAAATATGTAGTGAAGTTTTGGTTTGCTGATGGGGGACCTAGCATGAGTGACCATCATGTCCCAACCTGGTTACTTTAACAATGGTAACTGAAAATAACTCATCAGATTATTCAAGGTGAAGATGGCCTGTACAAGGACATGAACAGGCTAAAAGTTAAAGGCTGGAACACAATATCCCATGTCAAACACAAACACACGCACACACACACACACACACACACACGTGTATGCACATGCACACTGGCTATCCTAACATCAGAAAAGTAGATTTTATGAAATAGTAACAGGCTTAAGGAAGCTCTTTATTAATAGCATTTTAATATTTGTTTATTTGCTTGTCAGTTTGTTTTTATTAAAATATTTTTGTAGGTCAAGGAGCAGGTGCTAGGAAAGCTGGAAAGGTTGATAAAACAGACAAGAGAGAGCACAACTGATTGGGTAGAACTCAAACTACAGGACGGAATGGAATTCAGGGCAGATATGGAGATATAATTTCTGAAGAGCATGGATTGGAGGGACAAAGTCACCGTCCGACACGAGGGGCAGGGCTGATGAAGGCATCTATAGGGAGGTGTGCACGCTGGAGTCCGTAACTGGAGGAAGTTCAAGCTTTTTTCACATTTTTATCAAGGTTCATGAGTTTAGATAATTTGCTAAGTGTTTGATAGAAGCTTGATTAGCTGCTGAGAGGAGAAAAATAAGGACAAGTAAAAGGATTGACAGTTTATGAAGGCTCAGTCAAACTGGAGATGAGAATGTGTGTTCTAGCACTCTGCAGCATCTTCTCAAGTCCTCACCAGCCCCCACCTCCCAGGAAAAGGAGAGAGGAATGAATCATAGGTTTCATTAAAGTAGGAGATTTGAGGAGCAGCCATTTAAAAAATAAAGGAAACTTTGTTGAAAGTGTTAGTGATCCAGTAGTTCTAATAGTTAATTTTTTTTCTCCTGATGGTCAGAAATGATAAAGGCAATGCAGAATAGTAAAATGAAAAAAGTTGAAAGACCAAAGACCACAGTGCCTACAAAAGTGACATAAGTCATGGCTGGTCTTGGGTGAACATGACAGATTCTCTTGTTCTCAATTCCAGCTACCCAATTGGAAGGTATGCCCGATGATGTCTGTCAAACATTTTTAAATGAAGATCTGTCCTCTGAAATATTATAGAATGCTATTTTAGAACTTTTATTATCATATCTAGAATATTTACACTGAAGTATGATATTTTACAATACTGAAGTATTGTAAAAAATACTTATTTTTATTTGAAAGAGACAGAGTGTGCATGTGCATTTGTGTGGGGGAGGGGCAGAGGGAGAGGAGCTGACCCCCACTGAGCATGGAGCCCCATGAGGGGCTTGATCTCACAAACCTGAGATCATGACCTGAGCCCTGAGCCGAAAACAAGTCAGGCACCTAACCCACTGAGCCACCCAGGTGCCCCAAATTATGAGATTTTTTTTTTAATCCCAGCACTACAGTTATTAATCAGTAGTACCCAAGTTAGAGTAATTCACATGCAAATACAATTAAGCGGCACACGGGTGTCTCAACGGTTTGAAAGCCACTGGTGAATTATAAAAGAAATTTAGAAGTTTCCACCCCCTATGACTTGACTTGGATAAGAGATTAAAACATGATATTGCAATTAGGGAGAGCTACATTGTTTATGTTTAAGAGTAGCTGAAGGCACAGGTAACAAACCATAAGAAAGCCCATGGCTTTATGTTGAATTATGAAAAAGTATTCCTTGTTCTCTTTGGTCTACATTTGAAGTTTCCAAATCTTAAACAATATCGATAGTTAAGTGATTTAATTCAGAATCATTGTAAAACAGTTCTTTATCCACCTGGAAAGAAAAAAGAATTTATTTATGATAATATCAGTGTTGTATGGCTATTCCCCTTATGGATGACTTAATTGTGTTCCTCACCTTTCGTTCATATGCTTAGACTGGTTTGCATCCCAAATCTGGTTACTATTCACTTTCTGAATTATAAAACTTTGTATTGATTTCTGATACTGATACACATCATGTCAGCTGTAGAATAAAGAGCTATTAACTTTATTGCCTTCAAATTGAAAGTCAGCAATTTTTCAGTTTGTTTTTCAGTTTCCATATAGATTTATAGTCCATCCTGGTAAGATTTGGAATTACTATATTCAGACAATAACATAAAAGGAATCAGGATTGTTTATTAATGATTGCAGAAAAATAAAATTATGTAAAAAGAGATTGGATTATCTGTTAAAATATTTTCTCTTAATGAGATTTTATTTCTATGTTTTAAAATATAACAAGAATCAGAATATATTCTCATAATTTCAAGCTCCACATGGCTTATGACATGACATGAAATTTTATATGGATTGATTCAATTTATATTCAAATGCATAAAAATTTTCAGAAATATTTACTTACTATCTTTATCAACATTAAAATGTGCTACTTTGTGTTTAATATACGTTTAAAATAGTGAGAATATTCTCTTCTTTAGAAAGACTAATGTCTCAATAGCTTTAAGCTTGACATAAACATTATAGAACTAATACTCCTTTTTTTCATGATCTGATTTATTAATATTGAAATTCTCCCCTGGCTTGAAGGTTCACAAGATCTAGCTGAGTTTTTACCCTCAGCATCAGCTGAAATTTTAGTATCAAAATATTGCCCAGGAATTATTTAATTAAAAACTACTTTCAAATTGTGTGATTTTTTTAAAAAGATAATTCATTCCTTTTTCCTCACTTGGAATAGATTTCTTTCATATATACTAGAGATCTTATGGTAGTAAAATGTTGAAAAAAACTAGTGAAGGGATCTTTTTATATGTCCAGAAAATGTTTTTAGTGGTTATCACAGAACTGTGATAACCTGGCTTATTATGAGATCACAACATCTGACTTCTTCCCAGCAATGCACATCTCTGAAACCTTTTATTTTCCTCCTCATATTTTGATGATTCCCTCCCTGAGTTCCCAATAGCAATCCTTTCAAATTTAATTCTTGAATTCTTTTCACAGCTTCATTCCTAAATCAAATGCTCTCCAGTTCACTCTGTCCACATTCTTGCTTCCCTACCTTCATTCTGTTGTCCTCAAGAAATGCTACCTCCTATGCAAGGGTCAATAATTTGTCATGCCTTGTTTTTGCCTAATTATCAAAGATCCCTTCATAGTGTGCCCTGGGTCAACTAACCTAGCATATATATATATGTGTGTATATATATACACATATATATATATGAAATATATAGAAATATTACTACCAATAATAGCATTATTTCATACAATTTAAGTTTACAAAGAGCTTTTATGAGTCTTCTGATTTGATCAGGAACAAACCACTTTTTTAAAAAAATATTTTATTAAAAAAAAACGATTTTATTTATTACTTTGTCAGAGAGAGAGAAAGAGAGAGAGAGGGAGCACAAGTAGGGGCAGTGGCAGGCAATGGGAGAAGCAGGCTCCCAGCTGAGCAAGGAGCCGGATGTAGGACTTGATCCCTGGACCCCCAGACCATGACCTGAACTGAAGGTAGATGCTTAACTGACTGAGCCACCCAGGTGTCCCAGGAACAAACTACTTTTAAATAAAAGTTGTCATGACTGCATGCATGAATAAATGTACTAATGGATACCATCAATATTTAGAAACCAGTAAGTACATGCTAGTTGTTTATATTAGTGTTATTTTAACGTCAGCTCGGGTAATACTTAGTGTAATCTAATAAATTCCAGATATATTACCACTCAAAAGTAAACAGGAACAAAAATGACAAGATCCAGTCCCTACCCTCCAAAACATGTCAGTAACTAAATGAGAGTGAAAGTCATGGGGCTAGGCTTGGATTTAAACCCACTAAGCCTTTCACCTGAGAACTCTCATAATTAAAACTCACCTGAGAACTCTCATAATTAAAAACATCCATTGCGTTTCTTCTCTGAAATCAAATTTCTCATGTCTAATGAAGTAATGCCCAGGTGGACTTTACAAAAAATTAATGAGAATTAAAAATCCAGGGGTGCCTGGGTTGGCTCAGTCGGTTAAGCATCTGCCTTCTGCTCAGGTTGTGATCTTGGGGTCTTGGTGTTGGGCCCTGTGACAACAGGGAGTCTGCTTCTCCCTCTCCCTCTTCCCCTACCCCCAGCTTCTGTGTGCATGCTCTTTCTCTCTCTCTATCCAATAAATAAATAAAATCTTTTAAAAAAGAATTACAAATACCTAGCAAAAACAATCTTTATCTTTTAGTTTTAATATTTATGAGTTTAACCTTTGTTAAAAAATTTTTGCACTATTGCCTAAGTTTTAATTTTATGTATCCTGCATCACCTTTCTATACGAGCACCCACTGAGTACATTCTTTTTAGTGCTCCTGTTCAATAAAATGCAGAGTAAATTTGATGATCCAACATACATTCTTGAATAATTAAGTCACACTGATGATGTCACATTAAGGTTTCTGTGTGGTCCCTGAAGTTTTCTCATTAGCTAAGTAATGCTAACACCCTCCCAGCATGTTGTGATCTAAATTTGTGCCTCTGCTAATTTACGAATTACTCCATATTCTGAGCCTTTGGGTTATTTGCAAGTTGTCAGACCTCAAATACCAAAAGTCTACTGGATCTTTTCTTGAGCACATCAGCCTTCTCTTGACCTTTAGAACGTTCCACTCAAGAGGACTTAAAAAGTAAACTTCTTTTTCAGACATGCAAACTTACAGAGCATATGGTTAAGGGGATTTCATTACGCTACCTTTGGAACAGACGAGAGGTCTATACCTGGACTGCAGTGGTCTGTAATGAGTAACAGGTAAAACAAATTAAGCAATAACTCTTCAGGCAAAAAAATTCAACGTGAAGTAAGTTAATTAACGTCACCATATGAAATTTTATCCAGAGTTAGACATTGCTATGAAAAAGGGAAGAGTGATAAAGATCATAAACATTTCTTGCTTTTCAAATCGGTGGAGAAAAAAATAAACCATTTAAGAAGGGATAGTGGCCATCTGACTAACAGTTGAGAAAGGAAAGCTAGACCCTCTACACCAACAAAGATTAGAAAATAAATTTTAGGGGCGCCTGGGTGGCTCCGTGGGTTAAAGCCTCTGCCTTCGGCTCAGGTCATGATCCCAGGATCCTGGGATCGAGCCCCACATCGGGCTCTCTGCTTGGCAGGGAGCTCGCCTCCCCCTCTCTCTATGCCTGCCTCTCTGCCTACTTGTGATTTCTGTCAAATAAATAAATAAAATCTTTTAAAAAAAAGAAATAAAATAAATTTTAAAAAATTAGAATAAATGTTCCTTCACCAGTTTTGTTACTTAATTTTGATGTATAATGCCTATAGAGAAAAGTAAATGAAATGGTGTATATATAGTTAACGAATTATTAGCAAATGAACACACATAAAACCCCTTCTCCGATTCAGAAATGGATGACTTAAACAGCCTCTCAGAAGCCCAGCGTTCTTGTTCCCATTCACAACATTGTCACTTCCCCAGAAGTACAAAGGTAACTACTATTACGACTTTTGCATTTATTTTCTTTTCCATGCATACTTTTTACCACATGCACACATCTCTGAAATAAGAGTCTACTCTTGCCTGTTCAGAACCTTATCTGACTAAAATCTTATGTGTTATTTGGATCTTGCTTCTTTTTTAAACAAGTTATAAGATGTGTAAGATTGATCTGTACCGTCCCTACATCTTTAGTTTGCTCATTGGCTTTGCTGAATAATATACCATTATGATAATACCCTAAAAGAGTAGCCTTCAAATGTGGTCCACTGCTACCTTGTGTTCTCGAATCTCTTTCAGGGTGTCCGTGAGATCAGCGCTATTTTCATTGTAACAATATGAGGCTATTTGACTTTTTCACTGTTTCCTTTGCATCAATGTGTCAAAGTCACAGCTGGGTAAAATTGCTGGTGCCTTAATATAGTCAATGCAGTGGCACCAAACTAGCCTAGTATCCCTTGCTTTCTTCACTGTCTGGCATTCACAGGAAAAATAATCCTGTCAGTTTCACAGCAGAGTAGCCTTGAGGAAGCCCTAAATGTTACCATGTTTTTAAACACAAAGCCCAAGTATGCTTTTCAAAATATTCAGCATGTTAAAATGGGAATATGTGAAGCACTCTTCCTTATACCAAAATATGAAAGAAAAA